>PVKS010001779.1:61203-132181 GCA_004027875.1 Aplodontia rufa
AGCGGGGCTGGCTGTGGTGTGGCCCTAGCAGGTCTGGGATCACAGGAGCGAGCGGGGCTGGCTGTGGTGGGCCCTAGCAGGTCTGGGATCACAGGAGGGAGTGGGGCTGGCTGTGGTGGGCCCTAACAGGTCTGGGATCCATGAAACAGATTTTGACTGAGTAGAGAGTCGCTGCTCTGTCGAGCCTTTTTGGTGCAGCCGATGTTTTGTACTTGAGTAACTTGGATTTCCCTTTCCTTTTCATACAGTATTATCTAGTTTTAATCCCCTCCTGCATAAGAGTTGCGGAGAACAAGTTTTTTTGAATAAACATCTTGGGGAAGTTAACTTCTCACAGTTGTTGTTGTTGTTCTTTAGTTGACATTTAGGAGCTCTTATAGGCAATTAAAACTAGGAGAAAGCCCAAACCAAAAATCCCCCTAAACTTCGAATGACCTCAGTAGGAATCTCTCCAGTGTTTCTGGTCTTAACTCCTTTGGTATATTGAGGGAGTGACTCTTTATCCTATTTCTAAATGACAATCTTCAACTATTAGTCAGTCAACTTTGACAGATCTAATAGGTTCCATTAAATATGGTTTTGAGGGCAGAGTGAGAAGACTTCATCTCATAACTATAACTGGACAGGAAACTAGATCTGAAAGTATTTCCTGAAATAATTTGGTTCATTTCTTGAGTGGTAAATTTTCTTGGCAAAAAACTCTCCCTGTGCCCTTGAAGAGGATTGTGGGACCCTGGTTCCTTCCTTTCTACCTCTTTTACTTCCCGGCCAAAAGCTGAGTGATTTTGCTCCTCCACCCGCTCCCACAATGATGTCCTGCCACTGGCTCAAAGAAACAGGCAAACTTGAAGCCCGGTGTGGTGGTGCAGGCCTGTAATTCCAGCTGCTCAGGAGGCTGAGGCTGGAGGATTGCAAGGTCAAGGCCAGCCTCAGCAACTTGGTGAGGCTCTAAGCAACTTAGTGAGACCCTTTCTCAAATTAAAAATAAAAAAAACCTGGGGATGTGACTCAGTGGTTAAGCATCCCTGGGTTCAAACCCTGGGTACAGAAGAAAAAAAGCCAGCCAATTTATCATGGACTGGAATCTCTAAAACTATGACCCAAAATAGACCTTTTCTTGAAAAAAGGAAAGAAAAAAGAAACTCTCAAGTAGTGAGTTGGGATGGCTTTTTTTTTTTAATAAAGAGGAGCAGTGAGAGAGAGAAACAATTTTTATTCAGTTTTTTGTGTGGCTTTCGTCGCTTGGAGACTTCATTGTGTACATGGTGCTGGGGTCCAAACTCCCCTACTCATGCGTGCCGGGCAAGCACTGTAACCGCCGAGCCACCACTCCAGTCCCTTGGGATGTCTTTTAAACCTGATCCTCCCATAGAAATCATTTCCTCGCTCTTTCTTGGAGGGTGAAGTCCATTTTGCTCATGCCGGGCACTCAACATGGAGTAAGTGAGCTCAGAGAAATGTGACTGCTGTCCACTCTTTGGGACAGAGAAGGAAGCTGGAAGTTGTCCTCGTACCGGTGCTTCCCATACACCGGTCATTCCAGGGTTACCTTTGTGATCTTGCCACAATTCCAAACATGCTCATTTAAAGTTTTTTTTTTTAAAAATTTAGATTTATAGTTTTGCTAAATTTAAAGGAGAATAAGCAGGTATTAGAGAAATGTTAATCCTTTATTGGCATCAGGTTAAGACTTTTCCCCTAGAGTAATTGGAAGGACCAAAATAAAATTACAAACGGAATAATAGCCCCACAATTTTTTTCAGCGAAGAACTCCTGCCACCTGAAAAAGTTGTCCATGGTATTAGGTAAACCATTCTACTTAGAGGAACACTGTTCAGTGTTGGTGGCCTTTGCAGTATTTGGAAAGGCAGTAGCACTGTTGACACAGCTACTGCCTTTTATGCCCAACTTTTAAAGACTGTCCTTGAAAACCAGAAGTTTCACAGTAGTTTGTTGTTGTTATTGTTTTGTGGTACTAGGGATTGAACCCAGGGGTGCTGTACCATTGAGTTACATCTCAGCCCTTTTTATTTATTTTTTTTTAGATAAGGCCTCACTAAGTTGTCTGGACTGGCCTTGAGCTTGTGATTAACCTGTTTCAGCCTCAATCTCAAGTAGCTGAGACTAAAATACAGCCAGCTTGCAGTAGTTTGCTTTATGTCAGGGCGGGGAGTGGGGTGGAATCCTTATTTAAGGTCGAGAGCACCGAGGTTTCCTCTAGAAATAGAATATGTGGCCAGGCATGGTGGCTCACGCCTGTAATCCCTGCAGCTTGGGAGGCTAAGGCAGGAGGATCACAAGTTCAAAGCCAGCTTCAGCAACTTAGCAAGACCCTATCTCAAAATAAAAAATAAAAAGTACTGGAGATGTGGCTTAGTGGTTAAGCATCCCTGGGTTCAATGCCTGGTACCAAAAAAGAAAAAAAAATGTGCCTACACATTCCAAAAAAGCTGACTTCCAAGGGAGCATCAAATATGGCAGGATAAAATAAATGGAAGGTGAGACAAAAAAGAAGGAAATAAGAGAAGTGAAATAAGAAAAATAAGAGGATAAAATAAAGTTGCCACAGATCATTGTGACCCGTGTCCCTGCTGCATGGGAAAGCACATTTTGCATGAGTTTCTGTGTTAGTTAGCTTCCTGTTCTCATAACGAATACCTGACATAGTTTATAAGGAGAAAGGATTTATTTTGGTTTACAGTTTTGGAGGTTCTAGTCCATGGCTGGTTGGTCCTGTTGCTTTTGGGTCCGTGGGAGGCCGCACATCGTGATGGGGGCTGTATGGAAGAGCAGAGCCACTCACCTCCTGACCAGGACACATAAGAGAGGAAGAGGGGAGCCCTACAACCCTTCAAGGGTCACACCACCATTGACCTAGAACCTCCCACCTCTTAAAATTTCTACCACCTCCCCATGACGCCAGAACTGAGACGTGTCTTTAACAGAACAGCCTTTGGGGAACATTCCAGACCCAAACCATTAACAGCTTCCTAACAGCCAGTGGGCAGGACAGGCAGGAAACCCTGTTGTTCCACAATCCCCAGTGTCTGCAAGATAAAATGAAACCAACAGCTTTAGATAAACATAGGTATTTCTTCCAGAAGCTGACATACAGAAGAATTTGTATGGTCTGTAGAGTGATGCCTTCCGTAATATTATAAGTCTGTAAATTTTTTTTTAAAGAAAACCTTTGATAGGCTCTGTTGGCATTCCACCAAACTAGGAATGGTTAGTGTGATGTTCAACCCCTTGTAGCTCTGCCTTAAAGTAGGCAAATATTATAGATGATCTGGAAGCATTTATTATTATTATTATTATTTTGTGGTACTGGGGATTGAACTCAGAACCTCATGTATACTAGACAAACACTGAGCTACAGCCCCAGCCCTATTTATGTTATCACTCAGCTGGGACAATATTCTTGAAGTATTCTCCCCGCACCTCTGCCAAATGTGGCTTCTCTCACTAGAGAGAATGGCAGTGAGTTCTGTGTTACACTTTCTGAGTATGACTGGGAGTAGATTGGCGTCCTCTTGTAAAAGCCACATAGCCCCATAGGAATAAGCTAGAAGGCCATTTTCCTCCCAAGCTGGTCTTCATGGAGGGAAGACTGCTGGCAGGAGGGCCAGGACTCCTCTCAGAAACCTGTATGAGGTGGGGCATGGTTGTACATACCCTGTAATTCCACTCTGGAGGCTGAGGCAGGAGGATCCAAGTTCAAGGCCAGCCTTGGCAATTTGGTGAAACCCTGTCTAAATCAATCAACCAAGACCTTGTCTAAATAAATAAATTCATTAAATAAAAAGAAAGATGGATGGATGGTTGGGGATGTAGCTTAGTGGTAAAGCACCACTGACTTCAATCCCTAGTGCTAAAGAAAAAAGAGAGAAAGAAACCTATCTCTGGCACACAAGTAGATGGGGAGTAGTTGAGATCTCATGCTCCGTTCACTGGGGCACAGTTTGGGACTGAACAAAGTTTATAGTGTATGTAAATCCATTCGGCAACTTCTTTTCTTTTGGGTGGTGCTGGGGACTGAACCCAGGGGCTTCTGCATGCTAGGCAAGAGTTCTTCCACTGAGCTTCTTCCAGCCCCTTTCAGTCACCTTGACCAAGCAAGAAAACCTTCACCACAGCCTTTACCGACTCCCTAGCTTTGATCCTGGTACCTTGTGAGCTCTCCAAGATAAACTATTTTTGATGGTAATTAAAGGAAGTAGCTAGTCATTTGGAATTGTTACTTAATTACAAATTAACTAAAATCAACAAAAAGTGGGAAGCACTACCAAATGTAATAACTTTAACTTGAGAGTAGTTGGCATTTAGCCTTTTGGCAACAGATAATTAGCAAGTTCTGTTGTCCCTTACCTTGCATCATATATAGTAAAAGAAGGCCTGTGTGTATTTTTTGTTATTGAGTGACAAGTGCCTGACAAGTGCCCAGGTGATCTAAATGTTGCTCCAGTTATTAGATTGTTAGGAACAAATTTCAAAGCAGAGAGACCAGAATGGAAACCTGTTTGAATCTGTTACCATTGGCAATTGTGACCGTAGACTTTTCACAGCACAGGCTCATACGCTCACGGCCTATGAACTTTTCCTTCCTGAAAAAGCGAAGGTTCACGAAAGCTACAGGTAATCTGATGTTCTGGTAGCTTTCTCCAGAGAGGTTAAAAAGTACCACAAGGGCGTGGGGGCAGAAATTCCAATTTGTGGAGCAGGTAACAAGTAGGCACTGTCCGGTGCTTCCTGCACCAGGGGTAAGCCAGTCTCACCAGTCAAGTCTTGCTCTCCTGTGGATGAGAATGCTGGGCTTTGTAGACTCATTAAATCTAGCTTCTCTCGGATAAGCTTGGCCATCCAGATGCAGGGCAGGCTCAGCTGTGGAAATGAGACTTTCTAGTGAAAGAGTACTTAGCAAGATCAGTGGAGCCATGCTGTAAGACCCATCCTAGAGTTTGTACCTCTGGTGGTTTAAAATTCCTCTCCCACCAGAACATGTCCAATCAGAGTTCCAGAGGCAAAGACCTCATTGCGAAAGCTTTCTGGTGGGGTTTAATATTTGTTTTGTGCTTGCAAAAGCCCTGACTTTGGGATGTCCATTTCCTCTTATTTGGGGTTTTAGGTCTTTTCCTTCCTCAGCCACTGTGGGAAAAAATGTTGGCAGATGCCAGATGCGATTGGACCCCTTATCTCCATCTCTCCTGCGGGGCTGCTGTGGAGCAGCCCGTCTCCTGTGACAGCAATCGTTTCTCTGGTTTTGATTGAGTTCTCTGGCACACTGGATAGGATTTGTTGTAACACACACATTTCCTCTGCCAAGGTACACAGAGTCTTGAGACGCAAAGGCTTGTTTTATGATTTTTTCCCCCTAAACTTAATTTATTCTACATATCCCATGGCAGAGCTAAACATTTGTGGGTATTTGGCTGCCAGAAGTGGAGGTGGATCAGATGGGACCAGGTCTGTACTTGTTGAAGAATGGAAAGATTGCTTCCTTCTGGGGCATATTTTCAGAGAGAGGGGGTGGGAGAGGGAGTGTGGCTATACTAATTCAAACAAAACTATTCAACAAATATATTTACAAGTAGAACTTTGGAATCTAGGGAAAATTTTGCCCATGTTTAAATCCTGGGATAGCAGGCAAGTTTTTACTAGCCTTTGAGAAGATCTGTCTGGTTGAGTAGTGAGCAGACCCCTCCCTCTGCTCTTTTTTTTTTTTTTTTTTTTAAGAGAGAGGGACAGTGAGTGAGAGAGAAATAATTTTATTTAGTTTTTCATGTTGCTCTGACACTTCGTTGTATACGTGGTGTTGGGGTTTGAACCCACGTACTCGCACATGCCAGGTAAGCACCATAACTGCTGAGCTTCCGCTCCAGCCCCCTCCCTATGCTCATCATCCTGAGCATAGCTGTCCTGGAACTCAAAGGACACAATCAGACCCAGGAGATTCAGAGGGTGCCTATATTCTTATTCTGTTAGTATATGAAGCATTTTAAACTCTTAATGAAAACTCGGCTTGGTTGAGCAGATGAGGTCATTCAAAATCTGTGTAATTAAAAAATAAATCTCAGTAGCAGTGTCCCCCTTCTCAGTACCTGCTATTACAAGGATCTTTAGAACCTGGAAAAGCCTTTATTTATTTATTTTAAAAGAGAGAGTTAATTTGTTTTTCCAATCTGGATTTGTTTTTCCTTTATTTGTGTACGCAGTGCTGGGGATCAAACCCAGGACCCTGTGCATGCCAGGCAAGCGCTCTACAACTGAGCCACCTCTTCAGCCCCCAAAGCCATTATTTTTGTTGTAAGTTTCCTCCTGCCCTCAACAAGCTCCAGTGGGGAAGACACATTATTTGACAAGTCACACAAATTCAATTTATGATGGACATTGTGATAAGCACCATGCAAGAAATATAGTAGGACTCGGACATCTACTGGGGGACCTGATCAGGACTTGGGAGTGGGCAATGGGCAGGGGCAGAGAGGGCTCTCCTGAGGAAAAGATGTCAGACCTGGGATTTGCAGGATGAGTGAGAATTAACCAGGAAGTGGGGAGCAAGTTACTTATAAAGGGGCACCACGTGGGAAAATACTTACGTGGCTCAAATTTCAATAGATATGAGAGCCATCTGGGAGCTCTCTTAAAATTTACATTTTTTGAGCCTTATCGCCAGAGAATCAGATTTGGTGGGGTCTAGAAATCTGCATCCCCCCAGGGGATTGTGATGCAGGTGTTCCCACAGAAATACTGCTTTAAACATTGTTGTTGAAACTCTTTTTGTTGCAGTTTGCAATTTGTGCTGGAGACAATTCCAGGCCTCCTTTGTAAGGGCTGGTACTATTGGGTTTGGTATAAGCATGACCCCGGCTGTTCATGGACATTAACACCCCACTCTTTGGCCAGGGCTGTCTCCAGGAGCAGATAGTGGTTGGTCCCTCCCTCCTTCTTCCTTCTGCACCAGCCCTACTTTCTGCTCCACACTTTGAGGGGCTCTAATCCCAGATTCAAAGCTAACACTAACTCTGAGCTTTGTGAGCCAGATAAGGAAGGAAAGGAAGTGGGCTCCCCACCAAATCCCCCCCCCTCCCGCAATACACACATTCAGATATGAAATCTGTCAACATATTCGCTCCTGACTTTATCTGGAGGTGGAAAGGAGAAAACAAACAGGGATGAGTGTGGGGAGCAAGACCCGAATGGTGACAGGAGGGATCCTGGGCAGAGAACAGCTTCCTGGTCAGTGGTAAGTTTATGAAGTCCCATGATGGTGACATCCCTGGCTGTGGTCAAGGTGGATTCCCAGTGATGGGGCTTGTGGGGAGGAGGACTTGGGATGCCCAGATGGCAGGAGAACTTGCACTGAGCCTGCAGCATCTCCTCCTTGGCAAAGTGGCTGGTGGGTGCTGTCCAGGGGTAAGCCTGTCCACCAGCTTCCTGTTCCCTTTTCTCACCACTGTCTGCACTGGCATAGGGCTGCGGGAACGCAAGGCAGCTGGTCTGTTCCTGATATTGGTGCCCCTGATGGAACTACATCATGCTTTTTCCATCCTCTATTTCAAAGTCATCAAGAAGAAAGTCTTGATGTGGTGCTCCATCTTTAAACCTTGGAAAAACGTGGGGCTGGAGAGGTGGCTCAGTGGTAGAGCGCTTGCCTGGCATGCGTTAGGATCTGGGTTCAAACCTCACCACCACATACTCAGCTCAATGTGAGAAAAAACAAAAACCAGATGAAAAATAAAATAAAATTGATATACTCTTTCACTCTCTCCTTAAAAAACAAACAAACAAAAAAAACCTTGGGAAAACTTGCCAACCTCCTTTTCAATAGAGAAAGCAGATGCCAAAGCCTTTAGGCAACAAGGCTAGATCACTCTTATTTTTTTGATCCTTTTTTTTTTTTGTGGTACCAGGGATTGAACTAGGGCCTCATATGTGCTAGACAAGGGCTCTACCACTGTGTTATATCCCCACCCGATTACTTTCTTATTTTTATTTTATCCTCTATTTTGGATAAGCAGTAGTTTATAGCAGTATAAAATTTCCTTTCAAAATAGTTTTTTAAAAAAGAGTATTTAAAGCAAAATAAGTAAGAGTCAGAGTTGGAGGCACAAATTGTGGCGTACGTGAATGACAGAATTGGATAATATGGTCACGGAAGATGGCATCTGAATTTTGCCTCTGGTTCAATCCTCACAACTCCAGGAAGCACGAAGAATGCAGGAGAGATAACTTTCTTAGTGAAGTGAAGTGATGTCACAGCATGGCCAGCTTCACCCCTCTGCCTTCCGCCCGCCCGGCCTGCCCTTCCTGGTGCTTGGGGGATGTGGTTGGCCTCCACAGTGACCCTCAGCCTCCCGAGCTTGCTTTCTGAGCAATCCGCTCTGTCTGCAGCCTGAGGCTGCTGGTGGGGGAGCAGGCAGAGCTTGCCTCACCCTTCACGCTGGCCACCTCATTTCAGTCTGGGGAATGCTGGGTTTCACTGTTGCTTAGCCAAGAACAGAGCTCAAGAGTGCTGGAACCCAGCTTCTCAACCAAATTTCCCTGCTTTTGGACATAAGACTCTTCTCTGGGTGGTCTGCAGACCAGTTTGAAACGTGTTGACGTTTAACAGTTCGGTTCTGCTAAAGGTTGACAGAATTATTGTACTCTTTAAAATGGCCAGCATGTCCCAGAAAGTCCAGGCTTCTTATGGAGAACTCATTTGTGTGTGGTTTCTGCTCGGAAAGCCTCAGCGGTTTAAGTTTCCTAAGCAAGTGATTAGTGGCATATTCCAGGTCTGATTCACTGGGACACTTCTGTTCTAGGGGAGAGAGTCCCATTGCAGTCTCGCAAACTATGCACTGCCCATTTAGGTTCCGTGGCACCAGTGACTTTTGGAACCAGCACACAGGAAGGTGCTGGTACACCTGGCCTGGTAGTGTCTGTGATCAGAATTTAACACTAAAATTGGGAGACTGGCTGTGTCTGCTGCTGAATATTCTGTGTGCTATCTTAACTGGGGGATGTGCTAGACTGGGGGTATAGGTGTAGCTCAGTGGTAGAGTGCTTGACTAGCATGTACAAGGCCCTAGGTTCGAATCCCAGTACCTGGGCGGGGGGGGATTTGCTGTAAAGGACATGGGATATTGTTTTTGTTTTTCAAGTAGCCATTCATCTTGTCTGTGAAAAAAAACTCAGATTTTCTTCCTTACTAATTCAACTCAGGGAAGTGTCCCCTGGAGGCAAAGAGAGTACAAAGCCTTCTAGAGGGAGAGCTGCACTATAGGAACTCGTAAAAAGGGGTTTTCCTTGGTGAATTTGGGAATTTGTTCACATCCATCTTTCCTTGGACCCATAAGTCAGAGAAGCAGAATGATTTTTTTCATATCTGCATTCATATGAAATGTATATTGTATTTTAGGTTTATATTCAAGACATACTTTATTCCCAGGACGGGTGGTTGGCAGGGAGAAAAGCAGCCCTGGGACTCATTTGCTCTGTCCTCTTAGGCAAGTCATCTTGCACCCATCTGTGCATCCCTAGCATTAGGAAGAGGTTTTTTCCTTGTGGCCCCAGGGTTCTGTGGGGAGGATAAAAGGGTGACACAGTATTCACCCTGTTATCCGAACTTTTGCTTTCCATGGTTTTAGATCCCCACAATCCAAGAATATTGCATGGACAATTCTAGAAATAAATAGTTCATAAATTTTAAATTGAGTGCTATTCTTAATAACATGATGAAATCTTTCAGTGTCTCACTCTGTCCCACCTGGGATGTGAGTCATTCCTTTGTGCCATGTATCCATGTTGTATATGCTTCCCTCCAATTAGTCACTTAGTAACTGTCTTCTTTATCAGATAGATTGTTGAGTTATCACAGTGCTTGTGCTCAAATAATCCTTCTTTTATTTTAACAATAATTAGGATATGCCAAAGAGAAGCCACAAAGTACTTCCTTTAAGTGAAAAGGTGAAAAAGTAACCAGGTGCCATGGTGTGCATCTACAATCCCAGCTGCTTGGGAGGCTGAGTCAGAGTATTGCTCAAGCTCAGGAGTTTGGGGTTGAGGTCCACCTAGTCAAACGAGGGTAGTCAAACGAGGGAGACCCCCTTCTCAAAGCTGAGTGTTGGTGGTGATGTCTGTCATAGCAGCTACTCAGGACTGTGAGGCAGAAGGACAACTTGAGGAGTTCTAGGCCAACCTGGGAAACATAGTGACCCCCTCATCTAAATAAAAAAGGTCCTGTTGAAGTTGCTCAGATGTACCATGAGAATGAATCTTCCATCTGTGAAATTCTGAAGGAAAAAAAATGCCTGCTTGTTTTGCTTTTGCATCTCACACTGCAAAAGTTATGGATACAATGCATAAGTGCTGCGTTAAGATGCGTATGTGTAAGAAAAAACAGTGCATGTAGTGTTTGGTACTATCCTTGGTTTTGGGCATCCTCGAGGGGCGGTCTTAGAACATACCCCTGCAGATGAGGGGGACTGCTGTCTATGAGGAAGAGATTTGATTTGAAAAGGTTAAGAGTTTGTATAATTTTGCTTTATTTTTTATTTTTTATTTTTTTTTGCTCAGGTTTTAAGCAGGAAGAGTTTCTTGGGATTCTCTGTGCACACACTCACCCACACATCTGTCTTAGTTGGGAGTTGTTTACAAGGAACAGAAATTCACTCAAGCTGGCATAAGTAAATCTGGTTAGATTCTCAGAATGCAGTCATTAATCCTGTGGACATCCAGCTTCAGGAGAGGGAGCGCAGCTGGGGTCCAGAGGGGCCAGAAGTGGAGTCTCAGAAGCTAGCCTCTCTCATCCTCTTTGGGGCTACACAGCTTCTCTCATTTGCTTTCCTCTGCCCCTCCTCTGCCTCCCTGTCTCTTTCAGATTTATTTCTCTCCGTGTGTCGCTGGCCCTACAAGGCTACTCCTGCTCCCACCCTTTACCTGAGGGCTTGGTCTCCACCTCTACCTTTAGCACCCTTCTACTTGTTTACATCCTTGTCATACTTAAGAAATGATCATTATTGTTTACAGGGGTAAAACTAGCCTCTAGAGGCTAAGAATTTGCAGGGAGAGGGTACCCCAGCTGCTGGAAGGGCTGGCAGGGTTAATATGGCATCCTCTGGTAACATGCTTTACCTCTGAGCTTACTGAATCCATCTGTGTAGCCAGTTCTAAAGTCCCAGGAGCGAGCATGACAGTTTTAGTGATCAAGTGTTCATACTTGGGGCTGGAGTGTTGGCTTGGCAGTTACAGTGCTTGCCTGGCTTGCGCAGGGCCCTGGGTTCAAACCCCATCACCACACACACAGTGAAGTGTCAGAGCAATGAAAGTCACGTGAAAAACTAAATAAAATTGATTCTCTTTCTCTCTCTCTCAATGTCCATTTCTCTCTCTCTCTTTTTTTTTTTTTAAGTGTTCATTACCTGCTGTAAGACTGGAGCCCATGGAAGAAGCATGGAGTAGGCTCACTGTTGTAGGGCATGAGTGAGGCAGAGAGCATCCCAGTTGGGCTGACCAAAGAAGGAGCAGGTTTGGGTACTTACCAGACTCTTCCTCCCTTGAAGGCAACAGAAGTAGTTGGTAGGTTTGGGAGTTTCATAAATACCTATTAATGACAAACGACCAGGCACATTCTTGGATCCTTATGTTCTGCTGAGCGCTGCCTGAAATGTGGCACTTGACCTATCCAGGAAAACTCGGTCATCCTCCCACCCTCTGTGTTTTGTCCTTGGAACTCTTCCTCACCCCATTTCTTTAGCACATCCTAGCATCCGGGGGCCTTCCTGCTGTTTTTCTCTTTCTTATCACCTTCCAAAGTTTCAAACTGAGAGAAGTTAAACCAGTGAAGCAGGCAGCCTGTGCTTTTTCTCAGTGTGAGGAATTTGGAACCAATTGTGTGGTGGCCCCTTTGAGCTTGCTGTTTAGAAGTAAAACAACACACACTAATAGTGCATTGTAAAAATGTCTTTCCGGCTAGAGCCTTGGACTTTTTGTGTTTTAGTAGAAACGCCCATCTAAATTTCCTGCTTTATTTTCTCTTAATGGCAAGGCATGAACCTGGCAAATGCTACTATCTGTGAATTTCTGCCGATGTTATGCAGGGGCAGTTCCTTTTGGAGATGAGAAATCACTACTCAGTAATTGAAAATCAATCTTTGGTGGTTGCCATCCTGTTGAGTGACAGGGGCCTCAGAGAATCTCTGCTTGATTACTAGTGTTTCATCTTGGCTCCTTCACTCACCTGCAGGAGAGATGGGAATTGGTGTTTCTTTGTAAGAACGGGGCATGTAATATTTTGTTCTGTGTTTACTCGTTTATTTCTATATTGAGCATATAGCTCTTTTCCCCCTTGTTCTACATGAATCACTCGGCTGCATAAATTCAAGGACATATGTTTACGGCTCTCACACATCTGTCTTGAATTTCATCTTTTCCACCCTGTCTTCTACTTTCCAAACAATTTACCTCCCTCTCTCTTTCTCCCTGTGGTTACTTATTTCATTGTGCTGTGGAATCCTTTCATTTCAAGAGCTGGTGGAGGGGAACAATGCAAGCCACAGTCCATTTCTATATAAAGGCATTGCAGTACGTGGCAATCGCAGCTTCTGAGTACAGGATAGAGTTCCTTTTGCTCTGGACACAGCTGGCCCACAGCGGTGTGGCTGATGCTGCTTTCAGAGCTGAGGAGGCTCCCAGCTTGCTGGGTTCCCAGGGAGGTGATGTGACTTGTCTTGGACTGTCCAGTCCAATTTATGGAAGGCCTTCATGTGCCAGGCTCCCTCATGACTATCCTCTTTGATCTTTTTTTTTTTTTTTTCTTTTCCAGAGTGGGAATTTCTCACATCATTGTAAATGTTTCCTTTCCTCTCCTTGTCATTTGGCCGGAGCTCAGTGGGGACTTCCTGAAGCTGGAAAGTGGTAACAGGGGGTTTATAACTGGGTGCTCAGAAAGTTCTGCCAAGAAACAGAGCTTTCTCCGCAGCTGGGGGCAGTGGCGGACTGAAACCCTGATGAAGTAACAATCGAGTAGGAAATTGGACATGCTGTGCTGAGTGCTAATGGTGCACGGTGGAGCAGGTACGGATGGCGCTGAAATGATAAACAATTGCCGCCACTCTCGCACACCACACATCCTGCTCTTATTTTCATTTTGGAGAGTGGACATAGAAAAGCTCAGCCTGCTGATTGGGAATTTACAGCATTTGGTTTAGGAGGCGTTACACAATCGCATTCCTGATCTACTGGAAGCTGCACAACGTTTTGAGACTATTTGCCTGATTTCTTTTTTGGATAGCAACTTCCTGAGTAGCTGTTGAGGAACCATAATGAATGTGTGAAAATGCAGTAGTGGCTTGCTCATTGCCCAGCCTGCATCTAGTCAGACGGGAGAAGCAGCTTGCACACTCAGGAGGGCATCATCGGGGCATCCATGGAGTGCCCACCACCTGTAAGGCACTGGAGACACAAAGCGGCTAAGGTTTAGTTCCACGGCGAGACCTGTCTTTAGGTTTCCTGCCCCGTGAGGATGATGGCGCCAGGGTTCTGGAACGATGGAATGCTCTTACCGTCGACTTGGTGGGTCACATCTAGAAACTCCCTTGTCTCTGCAGGCTGTGTGGTCAGCCTCTTTCTCACTGGACCTTTCCACTGTAGACCAGGTGCTGGAGGTTCTGCAGCGTGTAGTGAGTCTGTGCTGGCCATGTCCATCAACTGCTGGGTTGGAGAACTGATGGAGCATCAGAGCCTGGCTTGTCAGCTCAGCCAGAACTGACAAGGCTGCGGGAGCCCTGTTGTCCTGTCGTGAGGAAGCGGCTCTAGTACTATTGTGGGGTGGGGCTGATGTCTATTTTCTGATGGAAAAAGCTTCAGAAAACAAACCGACAGAGAAACCTTACTGGCATGTTTCTTGCAAGTTCTGTCGTCAGCCGTGGTCAGTTCCCCTAATTGAGCCATGGGGTTTGGATTAGTTGGGGTAGATTGGTAGGAGATAGCAGTGCCTGGACGAGCGCTTTCTCCTAGCAGATACCCCAGATCCACTGGGCATGGCGCTCTTCTGCCACGTGATTCTTAGGCTTCCTTTCTGCCTTTCTGTTTTGTTTTAACCTTGTGAGCCCTATAAGGATCTGGTGTGAAAATATTCAGAATTTGTTCCTTGTTGATATGACCTTAATATTGTGGGTTGAACTTGGATGGTAACACATCTCACAGAAAAGATTTCAGATCCAGTCCCCAGTGTTCAAGCAGAAAGGCACTACTCAGCCGCGTGCACTGGTGCACGCCTGTCATCCCCAGAGACGTGGGGGAGGCCAAGGCAGGAGGATCGTAAGTTCAAGGCCAGCCTTAGCAAAATAGCAAGACTCTCTTCCAAAATAAAAAAAAATTTAAAAGTCTGGGGATATAACTCAGTGGTAGTGCACCCCTGGGATCAATCCCCAGTACTCTGGGGCAAGGGGAAATGGCACTACTCAGAGTGATCATGGACAAACTTGAACTCTTTCCCAGTCACATCTGCAAAAGAATCCACAGTGACCAGAGACACAAGGCACAGAAACCCTATCCTCCACTAGAAGTTATTGCCTTTGGGGCTGGGACACATCTCTCAGATTTCAGACTCCCTCTGGCTCTTTGTCCCCACCTCGTATGAAAACTGCAAGCCACTTCTTTAGAGCTTCCCTCTTTGCAGTCTGTTATTACAAGCCACCCCCTCGTTCTTCCAAACCACTCTGCCCAGTGGAGGTTTTGATACCAGATGGGCTGAAGGAAATCCCTCTGTCAGCCTGTGAGAAGTACAGCACAGGGAACCCAGCAGCCTTTCCCTCATCTGCGGCGCTGGCCGGGAACAACCTGGCAGCCATATGCCGCTTCGTGCTCCCAACAAACTGCTCATCTCCCGGCTCATTGAGTCATTTGGGCAGGAAGTTGAATGGCTTAGTAAATGAACCTCCTTAATGGGTGTTACAAACGATACCAGGTTCCAAGTGCTCGGGAACTGGGGTGCTCCAAGCCAGCCATGGACTGGAGTAATTCAGAGATAGTTTGCTTCCCTGTGCTTTTGAAAGGGTAGGTAGAAATCATATACATGTTTGTCTTTGTATTTGTAGGTGTTGCCCCCTGCCCTAAAATCGCATTAATTTACAATTGTTCTTGTTGGTGGAAGCCAGTCTGAAGGAGTTGATTTCTGGAAGGAAGGTTAGCAGCCTGATTGCTTTTCTTGTGGCTCTCAAGAAGGAGGCCAGGGGATCTGGGGTCTCAGATGTGCCTTAGTTCCTTTAGTTCCCTCTTCTTGGCTTCTTCTAGCGAGGGTTGCACTTGGAATACAGCCTCTTACCTACGTTCATGCTCCACCCTCACCAGGATCCCACTGGGCCTTCTCCACCAGGGTCATAAAGCTGAAGGCCTCTAAGCCACATGGAGCACTGCTCTATTTTTTACCTCCTCATGCCTACCTTCATGGCCCTCAGCAACCCCTGTGTTTTAGGGGGTTGTGGTTAGAACCGGGACTGTATCTTAGTAGAGTTCTAGCTCTCCAATTTGTGTGTGTGTGTGCATGTGCGTGCATTTCTTTGTTCATTTGTGTACTGGGAATTGAACCCAGAGGTAATTTACCTGCGAGCAATGTCCCCAGGGTCTCACTAAGTTGCTGAGGCTGGCCTTGAACTTGCGATTCTCCTGCCTCAGTCTCCTGAGTTGCTGGGATTGGTGTGCCACCATGCCTGGCCTAACTCTTGTTTTGAGAAAAAAAGGAGCTGCAGACTGGATGCCAGCCCAGAAAGGATGTGCCTTTCTGGGATGGACTCAGGGAAGGACTGTAGTTTTGTTCTGTTTGTGCTCCCCCGACCCCCGCCCTTGCTTGGAGCCAGTGCTAGGGAAGGAGAGAATCCTCAGCTATCCCCTTCCTTGATCAGAGTTAGTGTCCTAATCCTCTGACAGGAAGTCCCTTGGAGAACGTCTGCATTCCCTTGTGTGGCTTGTGCTGGTGCCCTCCCGCCTCCCCTGGGACCTGTGGCTCTGTGCTGTGCTTAGCACTGCAGTCAGCTGCTGCATCCTCTTGGTGCTCTTGCAGCCTGCAGCACTCACCACCCCAGCACGGGCTCCCTGATCTAAAGTGTGCAGGGGCACTTGCAGGTGGGCACTGTGTGCCAGAGACATGTCTAAGGACTATCAGTGAGCCTCTAGTAACCTAGGATAGGGACCGTGGGACCAGATGCAGCTGAAGAGAGCAAGGCTTGGGGAGGGTAAGGCATCTGCCCAAAGTGACAGAGCCAGGATTCCGACCAGAGCCATTTGCCCCATGGCATGTGCTCTCACCCCTGCCCACTGCTTCCTGCCTTGATGCAGTGGAGGATTGGGGGCTGCCAGAACACAGTGGTCCTCTGGAAGCAAGGTTTAAGGGACAGTGGTGGTTTTGTGTGCAACCTAGGAGAAGCATAGTGTGCAGCCCTTTATCCTGGGAATCATCAGGGCGTCTGTGAGTACTCTGGGGTGACACATGAAAAGAGAAGCGTGACTTGCTTTGAACCACTGAGGTGTGGGGAAGGCTGGCTGCTGCTATCAGATCTCTGTCTCTTGCACCAGCCGCAAAGTGATTTCTGTTGTAAAATATCTTGCAAGCAAAATGAGTCCTTAAGACTTAAGAAGTCCCTACACACCAGGCTGGGGGTAACTGGCATTTACTCTGCAGGGCTGTCTTCTAGTCCTTCTGTCTAGAGCTGTTCCAAATGGACACAAGGCCCCAGAGTCATTTCCCTTCTTCACCAGGATGGAAGCCTGGAGCTGCACAGGAGGGCTCAATGAAGACTACATGGGACATCATATTTTTCTACTTATAGTCAAGGAGAAATAGCAGTGTTCTCTAGAGTGTTCATCATCTTCCTTCTTGTTTTTCTTTCCTTTCCTTTCTTTTTATGGTGCTGGAGATTGAACCCAGTAGGCAAGCTCTCTATCTCTGAGTTACACTCCCAGCCCCTTAATCATCAATATTTCTGACATCTATTGAACATTTAATGTGTACCAAACAGTATTCTAAAGATTGCATATAAGTTAATCCAGTTCACTCTCACACCAGCAGTGCAAGGCAGTGTTGTTACCTCATTTTACTCAGGAGGAAACTGAGGCTCCAGGAGGTAATACAGCAGGCCCAATGGCACCTACTGGCATACAGCAGAGGCAGGATTTGAGTCCAGGCATTCTGGCTTCAGAATCTCATTCTTGACCATTTTACTACACTGTTCTGTCCTCCAGCAGAGTATTGAATAAGCATTTGACTGGCCAACGAGAACCAAACTCAACCCTGAACTGCTGGTTCTGGTGGTCATGTGGTTGGAAACAGTCAGGAAGTCTGATTTAGTATTTAGCAACCTTCCTTGCCTAGTCACTAAACTCTGGAGCCTGTTGCTTAACCACTAGGCCACCTCCCCAGCCCTTTTTATTTTTTATTTTGAGACAGGGTCTTACTAAGTTGCTGAGGCTGGCTTTGAATTTGCGACCCTCCTGCCCCAGCCTCCTGAGTTACAGGAGTGCACCCCCACACCCAGCTCCTTCCTGCCTTTTGTTTGTTTCTTCTGCAGGTTGGCAGGTTTGTTATTTTGTGCCCATGCAAATGTAGTCAGAGCTCCATGTTTTTGTTCATTGGGGTAAAATACACATAAAATTTATCTTTTAACCATTTTCCCCTTATACACTCTATGGGGCCTGATGGCAGGCATGTGTTTTACCACCTGTATACCTGTGCCTTCCCCGTGCCCTGCAGCACTTTGATTAGAGTGTTTTAAGTAAATCATACTTTTATAAAGCCCTGTTGAACTGCACAGCCTTCAAGGTCAGCTGTAAATGAGTTGGAAAACTCACTGTTCTGAGATGTAAAGGCATGAAGAATAAATTTTTAATGTCTCATCTACCCAGTCTTTTCTTTTTAACGCAGTAGCAGAGAGGGACCCACGAGAAGGGCTTGTGGCATATTTAATTCCTGATGCATTGTGTGCAGGAGCAGATGGACATGTTATTTTCTAAACCACACACTCTTGTGACCCTCAGAGAGGTCCCCTCTCTGAACCAGCTATAAAAACTCACTGTCTTCATTGAAAATCCAGTATGAGCACTTTGAATTCCCATAGACTGGCAATGGTTCTGATTGGCTGGGCCCAGCCCACCTGCATCTTTCCCTTGGTCTCATGGGGTTTGTTCTGTGCTAACCTTAGGCAAAGGAAAGATGGGAAAGTGAGTAGGGACCAGCGGTCAAAGGTACTATTGGATAAAATGAGAAGATCAATTGTATTGAGTCATTTATTCTGCAGTTTAAAGAACATTCTGGGCTGGATGTGTTGGCACATGCCTGTAACCCCAGTGGCTTGGGAGACTGAGGCAGGAGTATCACAAATTGAAAGCCAGTCTCAGCAGCTTAGCAAGACCCTGTCTCAATAAATAAAAAGAACTAGAGGTGTCTAGCTCAGTGATAGAGTGCCTCTGGGTTCAGTTCCCAGTACTGCTAAAAACATGGATGAGAAGCAGGGGCAGGTAGGGAAAGGAAAGAATTAAAGAAAGAAATTCTGGGCCCCTAAGGAACTGGGAGGAGACTTGATCATGAAGAAGCCATTTAGGTAACTGAACTTGATTGCTTAGTAGGCATTTAGTCTAGCTGACCCAGGACAATGTTTCCCCTCTCCCCTTCCCTCCCTCTCTTCCTTCACCCATCACTTTTTGAATGTATAACATGCTGAGCACTGTGCTTGGCCAACAGCTCCACCAGCCTGTGAAAATTACAATAATAGGCCAGATTACACACTTGGAATCATGCCTCAAGAGCAAAAGGGTCAAAAATGGGGTCTGAGCCGGGCACAGAACTGTAATCCCAGAAACTCTGGAGGCTGATGCAGGAGAGTAGTAAGTACAAAGCCAGCCTCAGCAACTTAGCAAGATCCTGTCTCAAAATAAAAAATAAAAAGGGGCTGCGGATGAGGCTCATTGGTTAAATGGACCGGGTTCAGTCCCAGGCACCAGAAAAAAAAAAAATGGGTCTGAACTCTGGGAATACGATGATAAATTCGTACGGGACCTTTCAGAAGATGGTGCTGGGGTAGCAAGAACAATCATAATAATTGCAACTAACACTTATTGTACCTAGTCTGTGCCAAGCCTTGCTCTTAAACACTTAATGTAACTCGTCTAATCTTCACCACGGTCCAGTGAGGTATGGGTTCTCTTATGCCCATTTCACAGATGGAGGAATCAAGAGAAAAGACACCAACTGCGAAGTGGCTGGAGCCGTCTTGGGCCCAGGCGGTGTGGCTCCAGAGCCTGAGCCTGAGCTAGGTAACCTACGGAGTATATATTTGCCTAGGTGGAATTTTTTTCTCTCAGGCTGCACATATAATGGGCTTTAATCATGTTTGCTTAGAAAGGGTGGGGACACTTCTCAGGATCTGTTTTTTGATGCTGCTCATAGAAAAAGTGGTTTTGACTGTGGTCAGCACAGGGTGGAAGGGCAGGGGTATAAACTGCTGGGAGAAGGCTCTCCTGACCTGGCCAGGGAGATTGCTGATTATGCTCCATCTGTTGTTAGTTTTGGCTTCACCCCCACAGATTTGCAGCAGCTGCTGAGAAATAAAAGCTTAGCCCCTTGGTCAAGTGCAAGATCCAGTCCTTTTCAGGAGAGGCGGATCCTATGTTACCCCAGGAGCCAGGACTTCTCAGAAATCGCCAGGTTGCATTTCCCAGCGGCATCTGTGGCTGCTGACTGATCCCACCAGTGCTTCAGATTAGCTCGGTTTTCTCATTTGCACTTTTGTAATTTACCGGTTCCCAGTCCAGTCCCTTGTGATATTTGCTTCATTGTTTTGTGGGTCACTGTAAAAGCGTTTCTGGCTAGTGTTCCTAGGAGGATGGTCCCAACCACAGCCTTGGAGTCAGAGCTAGCCATCAAGTCCAGGAACAGGAATTTTCAAGTAACTGGATAGCCCAGTTTGTCATCCTTTTGATTTCTGCCAGGTTGACCTCATATCGTCTCTTTTTTGTTTCTTTCCTATTTCATCTATGTTGCCCTGCTTCTGAATTTCGCAAATTCTCAATGAATACTTAGATTTCTGGGTGTTGGGGTTTTGCTGCACGTATATTGTATTGGAGTTACCTGTCATTTGCTATGGGAGAAGGGGATTAAAGATGTCATCAAAATGAACTTTGAGTGGACTTTTAGCCAGGATAGACTCCGCTTTTTCAACTGCAGCAGCCAGTCAGTGTAGCCCCTTTAAAGAGCTGACGTCACCACTGGCCTTTTAAAAAATCTCCCAGCATACAGTGGAATGTAAACTCTTGCCTCCAATCCAGTCTCCAGGTTCAAAGACTTAAGGGCTGGGAAGTGTCTGACTCAGCTCCTTCTTCCCCCCACACTCCAGACTGGACTGTATTTCACACTTCCTTGTCTAAGCCAGTGATGAGGAAACCAACTAGGAATTCCTTTCAGAATCAGAGGCAGTGGCAGGGATCTCTTAAGTAGGGAAAAAGCAAAATTCACAGAGGTAATTTAAAAAAAAACTTTTCTCCCCCAGCCCTGCTTGGTGGCACATGCCTTAGTCTCAGCTACTCGGGAGGCTGAAACCAGAGATGCACGAGCGCAGAAGTTCAAGACTAGCCTAGGCAACATAGTGAGAACCTGTCTCAAAAATAAATAAAGGAATAATTAAACCAGAAATATAACAGTGGGAGTGAAGGGATAAAGAAAGGAGGAGAATGGCAAAGAAACCACACAAAACAGGCTCCCGATATCTGTGTGTTGTAGGTCTGAATGGCAAAATACCATTTGCTTTGAAAGGAAATCCCTGTTCTCTGAGTAGCTTCATTTACAATCTACTAACTACACAGTTGATCAATTAGGTGTAAAATACAATTGACAGGGAAACGGTTTTGAAGAGGATGCTGACAAGACACTGTGGAAATGAGCATAAGTCAGATCCAGCATTGATGGTGCGTCCCATGTGTGCAATGCTTCTAGAGCGCCTCCAACGTGACCACCTGCAATGCGGCACGGTGGCACTGAGAGCAAGGCTGGCCTGCCCAAAGTCTGTTCCTGTGTCCTCCGCTGGCATCTAATAAGGTGCAGGGCCGGGATGTCTGCCCAGCTCCACCGAAGCCCATTTCTTTTTACACTACTGTTTCCTCCCCAGGAAGAACCTTCAAGACAATCAGGAAGCACCAGCGATGAAATGCTCTAATACAGGGGCTGGGAGTGTAGCTCAGTGGTGGAACGTTTGCCTAGTGTTGGCCTTGCACACACAGGAAGACCCTGGCTTCAGTCCTCCGCACTGGGGAGAAAAACAAACATGAACTTATTTCTTTCTTTCTTTCTTTTTTTTTTAAAGAGAGAGGGATAGTGAGAGACAGAGAGAATCAATTTTATTTAGTTTTTCTCATGGCTTTTGTTGCTCTGACTCTTCATTGTGTACGTGGTGCTGGGGTTTGAACTCAAGTACTCATGCAAGCCAGGCAAGCGCCATAACCCCTGAGCCACCACTCCAGCCCCTGAACTTACTTCTTGAGGGTGCTTTTTTAAGAAATGCAGTTAGCTCTCAGCCATAGGTGGCTTAGGTCTGACCAACCTGAAGACAAAGGTGGGTCAGATTCCATGGGCAGTAATCAGCGCTGAAGGAGTCAAGCCCAGAGCTGCACGATAGTGGGATTTTACCACCTGCTCTTTACTATGCCATCATCTTGGGTTTAGGCAAACACTGATTCTATTGGAGGAGATTTTAATGGCAGGAATAAAGATGGATCAATATTGTAACTCTCTGTGGAGACAAGGTCAAGACCTGCACTGAAATGAACTTTTTTTTTTTTAAAGAGAGAGGGACAGTGGGGGGGGGGATCAATTTTATTTAATTTTTCACGTGGCTTTCGTTACTCCGACACTTTGCTGTGTGCGTGGTGCTCGGGTTTGAACCCGTGTACTCGCACATGCCAGGCAAGCCCGGTAACCACAGAGCTACCGCTGCAGCCCCCTGAAATGAACTCTTAAGACAAGGGAGTCTTTATCTGGAGCCCATAGACCTCCTGTGATCAGGCAGGTTCCACTAACAGGCTTCCAGGGATTCATGAGCTCTGTGAAATTGCACACGGACTTTTTTATGTATGTGTGTTTTTCTCTGGTGAAAGGAACCTTAGCTTTTATCCTCAAGTGACCCCAAAGATGTTTATCTTCAGAGTTTTTTTGGAAAAGCTTTGGTGCATTTGAGGTGTCGTGCACACTAAGGCACAGAGGAGAGTCCTTTCTTTAAGCTTCAACTTTCCTCATTTTCAGGTAGCAAGAGAGAATCCTTAGCACAGGCCCAGATAACTTCCAAGTCTAAGAATCATATTTTGGTTCAGGCATCAAGAGCAGTAGGGTTGGAAGGATCATTCCTGAACCTTCCACACTGCTGCCCGAGCAAGTAACCTTGATGCCACAGCCTGAGAAAGATAGTCCATGCCCATCCACAGCTAGAGGTCTAGGAGAGACGAACAAGGCAGGACACCCGAGGGTTTCCAGGAAGCAGGTGTAATTCCGCTGCACCTCGATCTGGGGAGCAGGAAGCTTGCATCCCAGGCCCAGAGTGAGATTGTTCTTACACATCTATACTTTCTTGGGGGATTACAGAGACAGCACCCGTTACACCTTGGTTGGCCAATGGCTAAAAGTCATGCAATAAATAATTAGCTCATCTGTGAAAATGGTCACTTTAAGATAGAATAAGTGAGGAAAGTTAAAGAAAAATTCCCCGTGACATTTTTGTAAATAGTTCCTCCCATTCCTATTTTTTTCTTTTCTCACCTCTCCTGAGCTTCTGTTCAACAGGAGACCACCACGAGCGCTGCTGCCTGGTGGTATCAGCATTCTTTTACAGAAAATAGGTTAAAAGTCACAGTACCATAATTCGGGTGGGCATCTCAGGTCTGGTTTTCCCATCTCCAGCTTTTTCTCTACCACAGATGTAGCTCACTGATGAATGACACAAGCTCCTAAATGAATCGCTGCCAAATAAAATTAGACTGTGATGGGTCAGTCTATAAAGGTGAAGACAAAGGTGTCTTCACATGAGTGAAGTGTCAGGCATGAGTCTAGAAGCAATTAAAAAAAACTCTAAACCAATGACTCTTTATTTGGAAACAAAGATCCAATGAGTATAAAACACAAGCCAAGACCGGCTGTCTTCCTGAGACCCAAGGAGAAGGAAGCAGGTATCCCTAGGTAAGAAGGAAGATGAAGGCCACAGAAACTGTAATTTCTTAGCTCACCAAGGAAGGTTCCGAGAGAAATGATATATCTGTGGTAGTTTGGAGCAAGGCAGGGAAAGGTGTTAAGACTCTTTTATCAACAGCTACAAGGGGTGGGGGTGGGACACCCTCACCGAGCTTTAGAGGCTGAGCTGCCCGGGTACCAAAGCCCCTCCACCAGTTCCTTTTGTGGTGGTTATTGTTGCTTTTTTGTTGTTTGCTTTTTGGTGCTGGGGACAGAGCCCAGGGCTCATGCATGTTAAGCACATTCTCTACCACTGACCTGTATTCCTAGCCTTAGCTTCAAGTGTAGCATGGGTGCCCGCATTCAAGCCATTCTACTGTAATCATATTGCATCTGCCAGCTTTCTCTTTAAGACCCACAGGCAGCAGTTTACTTTAGGGAACAGTCTAGTTACCCAAAAAGAGTATCATTACAAGGTGTCATTTGCTTGGAGAAGCCCCAAGCCCCAGGAAAGATCTGATCCTAATGATCAGTTACCGTGCTTGCCTGGCATGCACGAGTACTCGAGTTCAGACCCCAGCATCACATACACAACGAAGTGTAGGAGCAACAAAAGCCCCATGAAAATCTAAATAAAAATTTATTCGCTCTCTCTGTCCCACTCTCTTTAAAAAAATATATATATATATTTATACACACACACACACACACACACACACACATACATACACATACATACACATACATACGTACATGCACGGGACCAGGACCAGGGAGGATTTCTTTTAGGAAGGCAAGGAAGACAAGGATACTTTAATCTTAGAACACCTACTAACGAAATGCACTACAGTGGGGTTCAAATAAGCCGAGCATGGTGGTGCTCGCCTGTAATCCCAGCAACTCTGGGGGCTGAGTCAGGAAGATTACAAGTTTGAGGCTGGCCCCAGCAATTTAGTGAGGCCCTAAGCAACTTATTGAGATCATGTCTCAAAATAAAAAATAATGACGCTGGGATATAACCCAGTGGTAAAGCATCCCTGGGATCCATCCCCAGCACACACACACACACACACACACACACACACAAATTGTAAAGTAGGTACCCATCCATGATTTAAGTTTTGGTCAAAAAGTTATGGAAGAGTTTTGTTTTTTTTTTTTTTTTATTTAACATGTTGAAGAATATCTGTCTCAAACCAATGGGTCATATTGGATTTGCTGGTGAGATATTTTAGTCAGGTAGGAAGATAAGGATACTTGCTACTTAATATTGTTCTGGATGTTCCAACCATTACAGTTCTTTTAAGAAAAGGAAATCAATGGTGTAACCATTGAAAAGAAAAAAATAGAGTTGTCTGTACTTAGAAATAGTATGACGTTCTATTCAGATCAAAAGCTGCTTTGAAGTGAGAGTATGGATTTTAAAAACGGGCTGTTTTTACAACTCCACCTTTCCATTTATGACCTAGATCTCACTGCCCATTTAAGGACTTTGTTCTTGTGGTTCTCCCTCTCTTCGATGTTGTCCTTTTTCTTCTAGAGTATCCCAGTCAACACATGTTATCCTACCTTTAAAATATCCCCCCTCTTGGGGTTGGGGACTTAGCTCAGTGGCAGAGTGCTGGCCTAGCACACGCAAGGCCCAGAATTCAGTCCTCAGCCCTGCGGGGGAAAAGTCCCCCCTCTCTTTCTTTTTCTTTCTTTCTTTTTTTTTTTTTTTTTGTACCAGGGATTCAACTCAGAGGCACTCATCTACTTAGCCACATCCCCGGCCCTTTTCTTTTCTTTCTTTTTGCTTTTCATTCTTTCTTTTTTGTTTGTTTTGTTTTTATTTGAGAGAGGGAAGTGAGAGAGACAGAGAATCCATTTTATTTAATTTTTCATGTGGTTTTCGTTGCTGTGACACTTGGCTGTGTACCTGGTGCTGGGGTTCAAACCCGTGTCCTGGTGCATGCCAGGCAAGCAGGGAAACCACCGAGCCACTGCTCCAGCCCCTTGTTTTTTCTTTTTTTTTTTTGCTGGGGTTTGAACTGTGTACTCGCACATGCTCGGCAAGCACCGAAACTGCTGAGCCACCGCTCCAGCCCCCAGCCCCTTGTTTTTTATTTTGAGACAGGGTCTCACTAAGTTGCTTAGGACCTCAGCCTCCGAGCCACTGGGATTACAGGCAATTGCCACTGTGCCAGGCAAATATCCTCCCTCTTACCAGGGTACATACCTGTAATCCCAGCTACTCAGGAGGCTGAGGCAGGATTGCAAATTCAAGAACAATCTGGGCAATTTAGTGAAACCCTGTCTCAAAATAAAACATGAAAAGGACTGGGGATGTAGCTCAGTGGTGAAGTGCCTCTGGAATCGCCTGTGGTCCCTCCTCCACCCCTTATCTATCTCATCTTTATCTTTTTATGATCTCCTTCCTTTTATTTTTATCCTCCTCCTAGGTGTGTCCTGTGTTTGTTTGGGTCATAGGCTTACTAGGCATGTGTGCTGGATAGAACTGTGGCATCCACGTTCCCTCCTCTTCTGTGCCACTGAGTCCCTCAGACCCTGTAAAGGTCACATCTCAGCAGCATCTGACATAGTTGATAGTTCTCTGCTTTCTGCCGGACCCTGCTTCATCCAGGGCTTCTCCGTCCTCTGTGTCTGTGGTCCCCAGCTCTATCCTAGAATCTCTTCCTCAGCCTTGACCTCTCTTTGGATGATCTTATCCAGGCCCATGATCTTGAATACTTAGTTACTGTTACGAATGATCCCTGATCTGTATCTCAAGCCCTGTTTTCCCCAAGTCTAGATTCGTAAATCCACATGTCAACTTGAAATCTCCACTTGTGCACCCAGTAGGCACCTCAGGGTTGACCCACCCGCTGTTCACTCTTTCCTCTCCATTGTGCTTCTCCTCCAGTCTTCATCATCTTGGTTTTGGGGCTCCGTCCTCTGGACACACTTGACCAAGCCCTTGTTGTAGTCTGATTTCTGTTACTTTAACAAAATGCCTAAGATAATCGACTTATGAAGAGGAGAAGTTTATTTTGGCTCATCTTGGTATCCGTGGCCACTTGGCTCTGTTGCTTTTGAGCCTGTGGCGAGTCAGCACGTCATGATGGGGAGCAGCCAGCAGAGCAAACTTCTCATGATGGCAGCGAAGCAGAGAGACAGGAAGGGGCTGGGGTCCCAGTAGCCACTTCTAGGGTGCACACCAGTGACCCGACGTTCTCCCACTGGCCCCACCTCCTCAAGGTTCTACCACCTCCTTATAGCACCATGTGGGAACCAAACCTTTAACACATGGGCCCTTGGGGGACATTTAAAATCCAAACTATAGCAACCCCCAAAACACAGCCTTGAGCTTTCTCTTTCCTTCCCCAGATTCCACCTGACTGTGTCGTCAAAACAGATCATGTCCCCACTGTGCTTCTGTGCCTCAAATCCTGCTGTGGCTCTAACCTACGTCCTGTTTGCAGTAGCCTCTGATTGGTCACCTTCACTTGCCTTTCCCCACAGCCTATTCCTTCATAGAAACCAGGGTGACTTTTTCTTTCTTTCTTTCTTTCTTTCTTTCTTTCTTTCTTTCTTTCTTTCTTTAAGAGAGGGGAAGTGAAAGAGAGAGAATCAATTTTATTTAGTTTTTCATGTGGCTTTCGTTGCTCCGACACTTCTTTGTGTACATGGTGCTGGGGTTCAAAACCACAACCTTGGACATGCCAGGCAAGTGCTGTAACCACTGATCCACTGCTCCAGCCCCAGGGGGATTTTTTAAAAGGTAAATCAGATCACATCACTGCCCAGATAGCCTGCAGTAGCTTCCTATCACACTTAGAACAAAGCCCCATTATAGCTTATAGTCTTTTAGATCTGAAAGATCCAGAACACAAGCAAGTGCCCCTGACGTCATCACTGTCCGCCTCACCCACTCTCTGCGTCAGTTGCGGCCTTTGCAATCAGCCCCCCAGCATCTGCACAGGTCAGTGGCCTCCCCCCATGTGCTCCGATACATGCCTGGAAGTCCATGCCCCAGTGTCATTTCCTCAGACACCTCCAGTTCTCTCCCTAAAATGTGAACCACTTTGCTATCCTGCCCTTGCTCTTCCCCTGTTGTGTTTTCTATTTCTTACAAGTATCTGAAAATATTTTTTGATTTCTTTCATTTATTGTCTGTCTCTCCCATAACAACAAAAGCTCCATAAGGGCAGCAACTTCATCTGCCTTGTTCTTTCTTGTACCCCTTGCACTTAGAAGAGACCTGGCACATAGTAGGTGCTCAGTTAATGTCTGCAGAGTTAATTTCATCACTTGCCAGTTATAAAACATACTGAGGGAAAATGTAGATTAATGGTGTATCTCGAACATTAATAAGAAAAGATAGGGCTGGAGCGGTGGCTTGGTGGTTACGGCGCTTGCCTGGCATGCGCAAGTACACGGGTTCAAACCCCAGCACCCACGTACACAACTAAGTGTCAGAGCAGTGAAAGCCACGTGAAAATTTCAATAAAATTGATTCTTTCTCTCCCTCTCACTTTTTTAAAAAAAATATAACCAACAAAAATTAGGTCTTTTTTTCCCCCTATCAAATTGGAAAACTATTGTCAGTGATAATGTTGGTGAGGATACTGGAAAAAGGCTCTCTAATTTGCCTCTGGTGGAAATATAAAATAGTCTAACTTTCCTAAGTGGTCAGTCATGGGTCATTTTTTTTTTTACTTTATTTTATATGGTTTGCTGTCTTTCCTAATTTTTTCCAGTGATTATTCTCCTCCACCCCCAGAATTACTTTGTAACACCCCCCCCCCGCAAAAAAAATCCAGTCACCTTAACTTTCCTTTTCTCTTTCTTTTTTACCTTTTCTGTTTTCTTTTCTTTTGTTCCTACCTACCTTCCTGGGCTGAGCCTATGCACAGCAAACCTAATGCAGCAGTGGCCATGGCAGGATGGTGTCTTGTTCGCTGTGGAATCTCTACTTTTGAGAATGTTTCATCTGATCCCTGGATCGGTTTCTCTGGAATGATGTGGTACTGGTCATTGGAAACTGTCTGTGCATAAGCTGTTTTGTGAGCCCACCGGAAATGTGGGGCTGGGAAAACAGGCAACTGCAAGTGGGGCCCGAGTTTGAGGTGGGGTCCCACGGCCTTTCCTGCCATGACATGGGTCTCCACAGACAGGGAAGCCTAACATTTCTTGCCACGCCTATAATCCCAGAGGCTAAGGCAGAAGGATCACAAAATTGAGGCCAGTCAGCCTGGGCAACTTAACTGAGAACCTGTCTCAAAATAAAAGCTAAAAAGGACTGGGGTGGTGGGGGTAGCTCTGTGGTAGAGCTCTTGCCTAGCAGGTGCAAAGCCCTGGGTTCAATACCCAGGAGGCGGGGGCGGGGGGCAATCATGGTCTTTCCCGCTGCTACGTGCAGTCTGCCTTCTGATGCCTGTTGTCCTTGTCACATCTATGCCCTATTCCACCAGAGCCCAAGCAGCCAGCTTCCTGTCAGGGGAAGCTCAGGGCTGAGTGGCCTAACCATGGCCCTTATTGTACCCGTTTCCTTTGTTTCTTTCTATTCTGGTGGTGCGTTGCCAGCCCAGCGTTGCATTTAGCGATGCTGCTTCGGGGCTTGGCAGTTAGGTGTCCGAGCACCCAGAGGCCCACCTAAACAGTACTCACTCGGGGGCCAAGAGCAGACGAAAGAGCCTGCGCACACTTGGCTCCCGCGGGCGCTTTATATTCACGTTTTCTCAGCTTTGTTCCTCTTAGGCCCAGGGCTTCTGACAGTTTGCACAGCCAGCCTCAACAGTCTGCCAGTGGCCCGAAGGTTGTTTTGAGTGGCACCTAGAGCTGAGGGTTCGGGCTCCTTTGGGGTATTGCTGCCCTGTGCTTGGCAGGCCAAATGGCACAGGTAGATAGCACCGGTGGTATTCCACGTGCAGGCCCGGTAAGGTGGTGAGGGCACATTTGAGCTACTTGCTCTTGTTGGAAAAGCCGTCCTTCTCCCTTGGGGCTAAGGGGACACAGCAGAGTGGGAAAGCAGGGGTGTGCCAGCCTGCTCCTGCCTGCAGGTGGGTGGAGAAACTAATGAGAAGCTTCCCTTCTTTCCTTAGCCACCTGCTGGAGGCCTGATTGTGTCTAAACATGCGCGATCCACCTTCATCTTCTGGCTTTTCAGAGACTGCGCCTGTGGGAGAGGCGGGAGAGCATAAGCATGGTCCTCCATCATCCTTGTCACGGCCTGAGCCTGGGTGGGGCTGGTTTGGCCTGCTCTGATGGACCACGTGGGCTCATGGGGATTGTAGTCGGCCTGTCCCTCTTATGCCCTGTAGCCCGCTTCAGCTCAGTTATTCCTCTGTTTACACTCATCTCCCCAAGGGTCTCAAAAGAACACTGCAATTAACTTGGCTTGGATTTAACCTCCCTCTTTTACTTTCTTTTTACAGCTTAAACTTTGGAACAAATACCGAATTTCCAACATTCCGTCGCTAATATTCCTAGATGCCACCACTGGGAAGGTCGTGTGCAGGAATGGGCTCCTGGTAATCCGTGATGACCCAGAAGGTAAAGCATGGGCTTGTCTGTCTGTCTGCACTCTTGACTTGCACTCCTTCCCCTGCTCTACCCCCTCCCCTCGCTACAGAGAGTGCTAAATGAAATATGTGTAAGAGGGTTTACGTGGCTAGAAAACATTGTCTTGATGAAATTATGGTATTCTCTAGGTCATGGTTAAGATTTTTAAAGGGATCCGAATGTCCCTCTGGGGGACTTTAATTCATGGGCCAAAGGAGATGGAATCTGGAAAAGAAAGTTCAGCTTTGAAGACTTAAGGAGGCTGTTGAAAAGCAGCAAAAAGCCCAGATACTGACCTCCAGTGCTATTTCTTTTCATCTCTCTCTTTTCTCTTTTTTCTTTTTCAGTACTGGGGATTAAACCCAGGAGTGCTGTACCACTGAGCTACCTTCCCAGTCCTTTTTATTTTTTATTTTGAGATAAGGTCTTGCTGAGTTGCCCATGCTGGCCTCTAACTTGCAATCCTCCTGCCTCAGCCTCCCAAGTAGCTAGGAGTACAGGCATGCACCACCATACCCAGCTTTCTATTGGTATTTCAACAATAGCTGTTACCTTAACAATCAGAGGCAGACTTAAGTGGGGCTTTTTTTTCTCTCTTTATTTAAAAAAAATTTTAAAAACTCTTTTGTTACTGGAGATTGAACCCAGAGGCACTTAACCACTGAGCCACATCCCCAGTCTTTTTATTTTTTATTTTGAGACAGGTTCTTGCTAAGTTGTTGAGGGCCTCCCTAAGTGCCTGAGACTGGACCAGAACTTGCAATCCTCCTGCCTCAGTCTCTCAAATCACAGGGATTACCGACGAGCACCACTGCGCCCAGCTCTCTCCCTTTCTCTCTTTAATATATAGATTGAGTATCCCTTATCTGAAATGCATGGGAGCAGAAATGCTTCAGATTTTGGATATTTTTGTATTTTGAAATATTTGCACAGACTTTAGCAGTTGAGCATCCTAATTCAGCAATCTGAAATCTGAAATACTTTGAAATCTTAAACATTTTGAGCACCAAAGTGACTCTCAGCAAGTTTTCAATTTCAGATTTGAGGATTAGGGATCCTCAACCTGTCTCACCACAGCTACATTGCTCTGGGTTGCTCTCTGGCCTCAGTGGTGAGTGTACCTCATTTCTTGTTGCTACCTAAGTCCTGTGGGCCTTGGTTCTGCTGACCAGCGGGACAGTGGTCATGCACGGGGAGACTACTCTGACCACCAGCTCAGTGGCCAGTTACAGTCTGCTTTTTCTCCCCTTGCAGTGGAGTGATGAGAGTTGCAAGATCTCTCTCCCTCACTTAAAGATCCACTTAGAGGATTCAGTTCTGGTCACAAATTTTCCCAGTAAAAAATTTTTACCAGTGTTGAAAAAATACCTACCTACTTACATACATACATGCCAGGGCATGGTGGAACCAAGCTGTACCTTCTCAGGTTTAAACTCTCACTCTCTCCCCTCTCCCCCTTTGACCCCCTTCCTCGCTTTCCCATCCTCTACCCCTCCCTCCCCCTTTCCCATACAAGCACACTACTCTGAAGATGGTTAACAATCTATACTGCCTGATCCCAACCTCAGAGATTTTTATATTCTTTTGTTTCAGGGTGGGCCTGGCCACCTACATTTTTTTCATAACCGGTCTATGCCTCTCCCTCCTGTCAGGGACCACTCAGGTGATTTCCAGGCAGTGGGCCTCAAAACATAAGGTTCTGTTGAACTGGGAGCGTATTATTTACCCTTCTTGCCTGGAGCTCAAGTGTCATCAGAATGTTGACCATCTGGGTTGAGTGGGTTTTAATCTTTCCTTTTATTAGACTTAAATTCTCCCTTGGTTCCCTGAGCCCCAACCCAGACCAGTGTAATTTTAGAATGTATGGGGATGGGGCCTAGGAGCATTATGTTTTAAAATTCCCCTGTAGATCTTAACATGTGGTCAGCATTGAGAACTGCTGAGATGCCAGGGTTGGGATTGAAGGAGCGGGTGGTTAACACCTGAAACAGAAATTGCCAGCCCTGGCCCATCTCCAGAGTTACCTGGGGAGCCTGCTCAGTTTTGTCTGCAGCCTTGCTTCTGGGTCCAGAGATGGCCCCACGCAGGCTTGGGAGCTGTCACCTTGGGGAATGAGTTCTCCTTTTGCTTTGGTGTTAGCTGCACATCCCGGGGCTGTGTTAACAAGTACCATTTGATGATGAAGTTGTTGTGCCTGCAGCTCAGAGCCTTCCTGGGCCCCAGGCCACAAGGAAGAGCCTTGACATTTTCACCATCTGTTGCTTTTTCAGGTCTGGAATTCCCCTGGGGACCTAAGCCCTTCAGGGAAGTCATCGCAGGTCCCTTACTTAGAAATAATGGGCAGTCGCTGGAGAGCAGCAGCCTGGAGGGGTCTCACGTGGGGGTCTATTTCTCCGCACACTGGGTGAGTGGTTGGTCCCTTAAAGTCCAGACAAAAGGGAGGAGTGACATCATCCCTGAGCTCTCTGTGGTTGACTTTTGGAGGTGACTGCTCTGGCAGGAATTCCCTGGATTTCTTGTCTTCTGCTGCTGATTCAGTGTCCGCATCCAATAGAGGCTAATGTTATGAATGATAAGAGCAGCAAGAAATGACTTTTTGAAAAACTTTTTTTTTCAGTGCTGGGGATAGAACCCACAGCCTTGTGCATGCTAGGTAAACACTTTTCCACTGAGCCAAATCCCTAACCAAAAATGACTTCTTTTGATTGATTTGAAATAATATTCCCCTTAACTCATCTAGATGAGACTTTAAGGGTCTCTTGGGGGAGTGTTAAAACCACTGTCTGCGGGCTCACTCGGTAGGCAGGGGCTGGGTCTGTGCCGGATGCTGGTCATAAAGAGAGCCAAGCTTTGTTTTCACCTCTTTATGCCCCACTCCTGCTCGGGTCTGTCTCCGATGATGAGCAGCTGGGAAATAGAGAAGGTACATCACGCAGCAGGGTCCTGCTCTTGTCTTTTAGTGCCCACCCTGCCGAAGCCTTACCCGGGTGCTGGTGGAATCCTACCGGAAGATCAAGGAGGCAGGCCAGAAATTTGAGATCATCTTTGTTAGTGCAGACCGGTGAGTGTGCTGGGAAGTGACCTGCTGCCTGTCTTTTCCCCAGGTGGATAGCATCCATTTCTTTCCCCTTGCATTTCTTACTTCCTTGCTGTAGGGAGTGGAAGTAGGGCTTGGGGAAGACATAGCTGGAACTTCTGGTAGAGGGGCCCAACAGTTACAGTTCACATTTCCTCATTTGATTGAGGGGAACCAAGGAAAATTTCTTCTTGCCATGAACACAGGGGCACATCCCAGTCCAGACCTGGGTCATTTGGGATTAGGATTTGTTTTCCGATTTGTTCAGCTTTCTAGATTGTGAGGAAAAGATAGGGAGCAGGGAGCATGGAAGAGAGCCAGAGCCTAATGCAATGTGACATCTGCCTTGGGTGGATATGTGGTCTTTTCTTAGCTCTGGTCATGCCCTCTGCCTGGGGCTTATTTGAATTACAAAATCAAAGAGGACAGATGTTCTTCCTGGAGCAAGTCAGGTCCTGTTAGCCTCAGTTTCCTCTACTTCTCATCTCTTTCCGGCTTCACGCGTCAGCTCAGAATTCCAGCCCTAATTCAGCTTGAGTCAACAGGTATTTCTGTCTCTTATGCTGCTGTTCACAGAAGGGTCACTGAGATGCCAGCGCAATGAAGGCCTTTGTGCATTGTCATGTCCTTGGCCCCGTGCTATCCTGTGCCGGGTTTATTGACCCATGGTCCCTCCACACAGCTCCCACTCAGCGCATGGAGTGGGGACAAACCTGAAGGCATGTCAGGAGGAGCAGTTACTTTCAAAACTTTAAGCAGTGTCACCTTAACTTCCAGGGGTTAGGGATTTAGCTCAGTGGCAGAGCGCTTGCCTAGCATGCACAAGGCCCCAAGTTCAGTCCTCAGCCCTGAAAAAAAGAAAAGAAAAATAACTTCCATACATTAAAATCAGTATTTTTTAGGTACACAGCTCAGTGAGTTTTGCCTAATGTATTTACCCATATAATCACATTGTCAAAGTTAACATATAGAACATTTCCATCACTCAAAAGATTCCTTTGTGGCCCTCATCAATCTGTCCCCATGCCCAAATCTCAGCCCTAGGGACCCCCTGAAGTACTCACTTTCTTGAGTAGTCTTGTCTTCCCTGGAGTTTCTTAAACATGTATATGTCTGGGTTTAAGTTTGTGGTCTTGTACACATCACGGTTCCATACGCAAAGTAGAAATCTCACAGGGAATGCAACGGCCGTGCGTGTCTGTTTCCTGTGGCGTTGAGAGCTGTTTGTGTTGAAAATGAAAAGTTGGCCCTGAGCGTAATTGGTGGGATGCGAGCAGGTGAGATGTTGAAGCGGCCTGCCTGGCATTTTGGTTTGGGACCCACCTCCTGCGTGGAGGCATTTGCTCCTCGGAGAATACCAGAGCGGGTTGAACAGCACACTACCGTTGGCTGGTGCCCGAGGAGCATGACTATCACGAACCCCAGCTCTGTAGAGGCTTTGGGCACAACGTGGCAATGGGTGGGGAAGATCCCGGGGAGCTTTATTTGGGATAATAGGACCTTATTCTCCATGTGTGTCTCTCTGCAGGTCAGAGGAGTCATTCAAACAGTACTTCAGTGAGATGCCCTGGCTTGCTGTGCCCTACACTGATGAGGCCCGGCGGTCACGCCTTAACCGGCTGTATGGAATCCAAGGTAGGCATCCCAGGCCCTGATCCCTGTGGCTTCTTTTGTGGCATGAAGGTTCACCACATCCCTGGCTTTCCTTTTAGCAGAAAAAGAAAACCTTACTTCCATGGATGTTCATATTCTTCACCATCTTAAAAATTATTTGGGGTAAATTTTATGGTATGTAAGTTACACCTCATTAAAGCTATTCTTCATCCCCCCCCCCCTTAAGTTCTTGTCCTGGTAGACGGCTACTTCCCACACCCTGACATAGTGGCTTCTGATGTGGGTGGGCCGTGGAACACATGACCAAAACTCTGTCCCTGGAGTTTTACTGTCACGCAGACCAGTGTATGACAGAGAGTGACCATCACTCAGAGTCCTTGAGGCTCAGTTTCCTCTTCTGAAAAAAATGAGGATGATAAACTGGTGACGATTGTTGAAAGAGAGCATTAATATGTGATATATATAAAGTGCTTTTCATAGTTCCTGAAGCATGTAAGTGAGGGACTGAGTAAGTATTACCTTTTAGGTGAGGAAATCACTTGAGTGTTAAGAACCGGGACTTGAGTATTATTAATCATATTGTTTTTCAGAAATAATGATTATGATTTAAATGAGTACGGCATAAGCAGGTATGGTGGTGCGCACCTATAATCCTAGCAACTCAGGAGACATTGTCCCAAAATACAAAGTTAAAAGGGCTGGCGATGTGACTCATTGGTTGAGCACCTCTAGGTTGAATCCTTGTACCCGCCCCCCCCCCCCAAAAAAAAAAAAAGATCATTAGAGAAACAACTGTATCTTTATTCTTTACTATGTCAATACTTCATTTCTGTTTTTCAGCAGAATAGGCTTTCTTTGGCAAAGTACTTAATTGGCTAGTATAAGAATTAAATTAGGGGGGGCTGGAGCGGTGGCTCAGCGGTTTTGGCGCTTGCCTGGCAAGCACAAGGATCCAGGTTCAAACCCCAGCACCACGTACACAACTGAGTATTGGAGCAACTAAGGCCATGTGAAAAACTCAATAAAGTTGTTCCTCTCTTTCTCTGTTAAAAAAAAAAAAAAAAAGAATTAAATTAGGGTTTAGTGGTGTTGCCCAGTGGTAGACTGCTTGTGTAGCATGTGTAAGGTCCTGGTTCTGTTCCCAGTACCCCCTAAAATTCAATGGGGGTTGTGCCCCGCCCCCACCCTGCTGCTGAGTGGCTTTAACCAGGTTGTTTGCCTTGTGTTTGCTCAGTACAATGGGGATATTTCAGTGTAGGATACAGAGTAAGTATATAATGAATATTTGTTGGCCAACTCAGGAAAAGAAGGAAAATTTTTATTTTCATCACCTAAAGATGATAAACTGTTGGATATCAAAAAATTTAAACAAAGGTAGCCAACAATATTAGTAACGTATGATAAAGAATCTATATCCTTCATAAAAGAAGCGCTTTCTAGATATCAATTTAAAAAGAGACAGACAAACAATTTAGTAGGAGATAACAGGGGGTAAATAGGCAGGCAGCTTAGCTTATACATATTGTCAGTATTCATATTAAAGATATTCAGCACAGAGGCTGGAGCGGTGGCTCAGCGGTTGTGTGAGGGCGCGGGTTCAAACCCCAGCACCATGTATACAACAGAGTCTTGGAGCAGTGAAAGCCATATGAAAAAACTAAATAAAATTGATTCTCTCTTCCTCTGTCTCTTTCTCTCTCTTTAAAAACAAAGATATTCAGCATAATTTCATGATTTACAGATAAGAACACTAAATTTGCATCTATCACATTTGCAAAGAACCTCCCCTAAAAAAGACAATCTAATCCCAGTGTATGGAAGATAGCAGATGGGTAATAGGGATATAAATCAGGACATTTATAGGGATATAAATTTGGAGAGCAATTTGGCAATATACATCAGCAGCCTTAAAAATCTATTATACCCTTAACTTACTTTTTTTTTTTTTTTTTTTTTTTTTTTTTTTTTTTTTTTTTTTTTTTTTTTTTTTTTTTTAGCAATACAAATCCTTGACTTCTAAGTCCCACCTATAGGAATCTATTCTCAAGAAATTATCCTAGAATACCTGGGGAAAGCTAAACTAAAGCAGGGTGGTAGTGTTTTTCTTTTTGTCCTGTTTCATTTAGGTTTTGATGCTGGGTTTTGGACACAGGGACTTGTGTATGTTAAGTACGCTCTCTGCCTCTAAACTAAAACCCAGCCCCAGGTTTTGGGTTTTTTTTTTTTCTTAATTTTTAATTAATTTATTTTTTTATTAAGGAGTTCATTGTTGCTTTTTTAAGAGAGAGGGAGAGAGAATCAATTTTATTATTTTATTTATATTTCCATTGGGCCTTTGTTGCTCCAACACTTTGTTGTGTGTGTTGTACTGGGGTTCAAACCTTTGTCCTTATGCATGCCAGGCAAGCGCTGTAACTGCTGAGCCACCGCTATAGCCTGTTTTGGTGTTTTTTGAAAGATCTTTTGTATACTTCAAATTTCATTATGGGCCACAATTTCTTTTTTTTTTTTTTTGCTTTAGGCCCTAGAAAACAGCTGAATTTGTGACCCTTAACAGCTTTACAAAGTTGATGATTTCTGTGTGTGACCTTGACCCTAGCTTCATTCTCTTCTTTGTTTTCCCTTCAGGGTGATTTTTTCATTTATTTTTATTGGACTACATCATATATTTTTTAAGCTTCCTCATCCCTTTTTTTGCGGGGTGGGGAGAAATGGAGTAGATTTAAGTGCAAGGATTCCGTCTCTTCATGGAACTAATTGCTCAAGGCTCTGCACCGGGGCAGGGGGGGGGGCTGGAGCAGTGGCTCAGCAGTTGTGGCGCTTGCCTGGCATGTGCGAGGACCCAGGTTCAAACCCCAGCGCCACATACACAACGAAGTGTCTGAGCAACGAGGGTCACATGAAAAACTAAATGAAATTCTTTCTCTCTCACTGTCCCCCATCTTAAAAAAAAAAAAAAAAAAAAGCTCTGCACTTAGCTCTGTGGGAAATGACCATGAGGGGGCCCAGTGCTGCCTGTGTGTGGACCAGACAGGACTCCCATTGGAAAAAGCTTAGCAACATTGTGTGTTGATGTCTTGAGAAACCAACAAATCTTGGTCAAGTACATATGATTTTGTAAGAGGGTTTGGGTGACTGGCACTTGTCCCAGGGAGTGGAGCCCGCTGAACCTCCCTTGGTCACTCTGCTCAGTCAGGAGGCCTCTGCCCTTAGAGGCATTGTGTTTCCAAGCACCTTGTCATTCATGGAGCAGAATCTTTTCTTCTCAGAGGTAAAGATTTGCCCTTCCCCGAATGAAAGGGACATTGAGATACAGGTGTTGCTGGTGGTCAGTGCTAAGGCTGTGGGAGATCACTGGAAACTAATAAATTCCCAAAGGACAGCCTTTCATTATTCATAGCTAGCTTAGGGATATCAGTGTGTACCCCACCGTTCTGTGAGAAGCTTCTGAGGATACTTAGAGAGTGAGTATCACAGCAGAGCTATCTTAAAACTAGAGATCAGGAACCCTTAAATGATTCAACTTGAACTTGGACATACGGCAAAAGTTGGAGAGGCTTTACTAGAAAACACTAGCAGGGCTGAAAATATTTAATTGATAGTTGTATGTCTGCCTTCAGAAAGCAGAAAAGGGAACTCTCCTCTCCGATTCTCAGTGGTTAGCATGTAAATATTGTGGACATAGGAGCCATAGTTGTTAGGGGTGGCCCAGATAGCCAAAAAGCAGGTGACCACAGTGGAGGAGGAAGAGAATGGAGGGCTGAATTTCAGAGGCTCATTCATTTGGTGTAACCTTAGACTCTAGCCGTGTGAGGATGAAAAGTACATATATGGTCCCCGAGGGGATGAAGCGGTGGCTCCATTTTTATGGCGGTTGCCTGGCATGTGCGAGTACATGGGTTCAAACCCCAGCACCCACGTACACAACTAAGTGTCAGAGCAACGAAAGCCACATGCAAAACTAAAATAAAAAATTGATTCTCTCTTTCTGTCTCTTTCACACTGTCCCTCTCTCCCTCCCTCTCTTAAAAAAAAACATATATATATACATATGTGTGTGTATATACACACACACACACATATATATATATTATATATATATATACACACACATATATATATATTCCCTGACTATAATGAGCTTTCAGCTGAGGATAAGAAAATTGATCTGGAGCCGGCCGTGGTGATGCATGCTTGTAATCCCAGCAGCTCAGGAGGCTGAGGCATGAGGATTGCAAGTTCTGAGCAGCCTCAGCAACTTAGCAAGGAGCTAAGCAACTTAGTGAGACCGTGTCTCAAAATAAAAAAAAAATAAAAAGGGCTAGGGATGTGGCTCAGGATTCAATCCCTGATACAAAAAGAGAGAGAAAGAAAGAAAACCCATCTGGAGAGGACTGGTCCTCAGTCAAGCAGCAGCCAGAGACACACTAAAAATATGTGAGATTCCTCTGGAACCCAGCTCCAGTTGTGAGCATCCTCTGCAACCCAGCCTTACACCTGGCTCTTCCTGCTGCTGGTTTCCTGGCTCTGTGATGTCCGTCCTCTACCATCTGTGATAATCTCTTTTCAGCCTGGAAATGCCCACTTTTCTAACTCCCCGCTCCTGCTTCCTCGTTCTCTGGTTTCCAGTTTCTCCCTGGCACAGTGTTCCTTGCCCCTTACTTACTTGATCCTTGGCCTCCTTGTTAGACTCCTTCAAGGCAGCGTTTAATAGACTAAAGTTCAGAGGAGACCCTGTCTTGGAGCTGTTGAGCCAGGAAGACTTCCTGAAGAGTGGCTGTGGAGCAGGACCTTACAGAATAGGTGGGGTTAGGTGAGGGCTTTGGGATAGTCTAGGACTAAGGTCAGAATGCTGTTGGTGCAAAGCAGGTGTAAGGCTGATAAGGCCATATCACAGAAGGCCTTGAGCTTCCTTGGACTTGACCTTTTGGACATTTAAGCTAGACTGGATGGGAAATCCCAGAGGCAAGTCACCCACTGACATTTCTGGTGGAAACATTGAGTCTCACACTGTTGCTCACTGCTCAGCTGCCGGGTTGTCCACTGTCACACAGGCCTGCCTGTGCAGAGAGGGGAGCTGCCCATCTCGCTGCTTCTGCTCCCTCCCAGCCTCACACTGTTAACGTCTAGTAAATGGCATGTGAGATGGGGGCGCGTGGGAGTCTATGATCCACATGCCTTATGCAACTGGTTTCTCAGAGAAGCACAGGTTGTTATTAAGTTCGTACAGTCGGAGCATTGTTCACCCAAGTACAAGTTCAGGCAAGCTTTTGCATCTTTCTGCCTCTGACCACCAAAGCAGAGGAAACTCCACAGCCTGAAGAGGCGGCAATACCTCTAAGGACATGCCATTGTAGCCCTGCTCAGGCTGGACGTGGAGCACAGTGAGGGATGCAGAGCAGGGCCAGCTGGGAGCCTACCTTGTGACCCTGGACAAGGGATCCATGTCCATCACGTCCTTCCCCTTCACCCCTTTCTCCTCTTCTTCTCCTCAGCAGACCTGCATCAGTGGGAAGATGACCACACTCCTGAATTCCCTGTGTTCCCCCTTTGCCATGAACCTTTCCTGTGACTTCATCATGTTCCATATCTCTGGACATCGGTGCATCTCCCCCACCTCCTTTCCTTAGAGAGGAACAACTTTTTTTTTTTAATCTGGCCTTTGTATCTCTGACACTTAGTTGTGTATGTGGCACTGGGGTTTGAACCTGGGTCCTTGCATATGCCAGGCAAGCACTTCAACTGTGGAGTCACCACTTGAGCCCCTCTTAGTTTATTTTCCACCTCATGATAAGCTCAGATCTATCCTAGCCATTAAAAACAAATCCCATCACCCCCCAAGTGACTGTCTCAGTCTGCTGGGGCTGCCATAACCAAATAACACAGACTAGGTAGCTTAAGCAGCAGACGTTGATGTCCTGGAAGTTGGAGATCCGAGATCAAGGTGATGGTTGATTTGTTTACTGGTAAGGGGTTCTCTTCCTCACTTGCAGATGGCCAGCTTCTCCCTGTGTCCACTTGGAAGAGGGAAAGAGCTTTGGTGTCTCTGCTCCTCACAAGGGCACTAGCCCTATCAGACTCCACTTTTTTCTCCCCCTTGGGTCTGGGTTTTTGCTATGTTGCCCATGCTGATTTCAAACTCTTGGGCTCAAGAAGCCCCCGCTGGTTATCCTCCAGATTAGCTGACTGGGACAAGGGCACTTGTCACCCTGCCTGGCATTTGAGTTTTTAGATCCATGTATATATTTAGGAAGTTATAGTAGCTTCTTGTTAGGGATCTGTTGGACCCACTTAGAAACTTGAGTTTACTGCTTGAAACATTTTTTAGCTGATTTATATACCCAAACCTCTTAAAATACTTAATTGAAGGACAAATAAAATATTCTTCAGTGTTTGAGTTCATCTACTAACTTCAATGAATTAGGCATAAATATGATGATCCTTAGGTTCTCTTACATGTAGAATTACTGTCGTAGGGTTTCAGTTCACACCTGTAATCCCAGTGGCTGGGGAGGCTGAGGCAGGAGGATTGCAAGTTCAAAGCCAACCTCAGCAACTTAGCAAAGCCCTAAGCAACTTAGTGAGATCCTGTCTCAAAATAAAAAAATAAAAAGTCTGGGAGGTGACTGAGTGTTTAAGTGCCCCTGGGTTCAATCCAGGTACCCACCCACACCAAAACTGCTTCAGTCTTTTGATCACATCTTTTAATATTGGAATCCCGGGATGGTCCTGTTACTCTTAACAGACTACATTCTCATAATGAAAACCAAATCTTGAAGTTAAATGCCAAATGTGCATGGATTCATTCCTTCCTTCCTTCATACCAGGGATTGAACCCAGGGGCATTTAACCACTGAACCATGTCCTTAGCCCATTTTATTTTTTTATTTTGAGACAGGGTCTCACTAAGTTGCTGAGGCTGGCTTTGAACTTGGGATCCTCCCGCTTCAGCCTTCCGAGTCTCTGGGATTACAAGGGGCACCACCACGACTGTGGATTTCTTGACATACAAAAACATAATACCATAATTTGGTATTTCAAAACTTAATTTTAGATCTTCCTAGGTTTGAAAGATGCCCTCTTCTTATTATTCCAGCTGTATCATTTTGAAAGAGTCTTCTCAGTGCATCAAGGCTGTGGATAGCCAGGATTCCTGCCCACTGACAGCCTGTTCATAGTGCTGTGTCCTTGCGGTCAGTTAGGATGATCTTCTCGCCCTCGGAGCCTTGTATTTCATACCCCTGGTTTGAGTGGTGTCACGACTCTCTCTGGTCTTAGTATCTGGCAGCTCCCCCTGCAGGCTGCACCGCTTCTGTGGATGTGTACATGTCTACAGTGAAGCTCTAAATATCTTTGACCTTGAATGGGCTGTGTATTCTTTCATACTCTATTATAGCATCACAAACTGTCCGTTTTTTTTTTTTTTTGAAGTTTGAACATTTCTGAGCTTTTGTATAACTCTGTGCTTGTCGCTAACAGTCATGCAGCTGACATGTTTAGGTGTGTATGCACACACAAACACACATACACTCGCACAGGCTCCGAGCAGCCTGGCTGTGAGTGTCCAGTCTTCAGTGGATCAAACAGGGCTACCTGTGTGGCTCTTTCTGAGTGCACTGAGCTCTCACTCCATTGTCTCTTCGTTTACCGTTTATGCTTTTTTGTTTTTTTGTTTCCGTACTGGGGATTAAACCCAGGGGGATTTACCACTAGATACCCCAAGCCCTTTTTATTTTTCATTTTGAGACAGAGTCTTCCTAAGTTGCTAGGTGAGTTTGCCCCAGGGTGGATAGCACACAAGTCTTGCCACTGCCAGCTGACTGGTTGCTAGTCGCTCCCTTTGGGTGCCCTGGACTAAACCCAGGCTATGTGAACGAATGGCCTTCACAAGGCTCCTCGAACTCCCTGAGGATCTTGCATTTGGCTTCTATTCATTTCCTTTGTATCACAGGCATAGCTGGTTTCCCCTGAGTCTAGGGCCTCTCTATTCCCAGCGCTTTATGCAGACTGGGGAGTTTTCAGCCTTATAAGCGGTTTAAAAATGCCTTTCTGAGGAAGGCATTTAGACACACTTGGCAAAAGGCAAATCCCATTAGCAATTGTCTAAGTAATCCTGGGCTGTCAGAAAACACCCTGTTCTTTGCAGGGAGGCTTAGAGCCCCTTCTCTCTCGGGCTAGGGGCCCTAGCAGGTTTTGCTCCTCTCTTCCTCATCCCTGCCCCAGCTTTTGGGAGGGTAGGCAGGGTAAGGGCTGAGCAGGGCCTGGAGTGATGCCTGTCTGGCCCCTGCCCCTGGCAGAATAGCCCCCAGCCAGCAAGTAGCTGGGCAGGAGAGCAGTAGCTCCGATGGTGGCTTTGGCCTAGCTGGGAGGCCAGCGCGTGAGGGCTCTTACTGCCCTAGCATCTAGTTTTCAGTTTCTTTTCCTCTTGCTCCATCCTTCTCCTTCACTCTTTCTTCCCACTTACCCTTTTCTTCCTGTTTCCCTTCTTTCTCTGCTTTCCCTTCCTTTGCCCTCTTTCTTGCCCTTTTGAAAACAATGGATTTGAGGCAAAATCTATAGATATATAAAAAACACACATTTGGAGCTTAGACTTTTTTTCTATCAGTAGAACACAAGCTACCGATTCTGGCTTTTTTTGGGCGGGGTAGGGTAGACAAATCTCAGTATTTAAAGGGCTGGTGTGGGCTGTCTAGAACAGGCCCCATCAGCTGCTGAGAGCAGGCTGGGGGCTGGGGAACTACTGAGCATTCTTGGCTTTCTGTTTTGTATGTCGTGTTTAATTGTGAGATCATAGGGGGAAAAAAGGCAGGTAAGGACCGAGAAGACTGTAAGGAACACCCATGGGGCTCCCACCCCAAGTTGACATTTTTGCTGAGGTATTTAAAATATAAACAGCTGGGTGCCACGCCTGTGTTCAGTCTCCAGCACCTGAAAGTGAAGTAAAGAAAACATAAACAAATGGGCACATTACAGACAAAGGGGAGGGGCCTTGTATTCTCCGCCTTGCTCCTTCCTGTTCCCTGGTGAAACGCTGCCATACAGTTAATGTGTGACTTCACAAGCTGTTCCCACGTTTTCCTGCATATACATGAATCCATGAATAATGTACAGTTTTTCATGGTGAGTCTTTGAGAAACATGCTTAAAATGCTGTCACACTGTAATTTCGTTTTGTGACTTGTTTTTCTTACTTAGCATTCTGTGATTTACCCCTGTTGACCTTTGTATCGAGTTCATTTATTTTCAGTCCTGGAAAGTGTTTCACTGTGTGAATGTACCAGTTGATTTATCTGCTCCGCTGCTGATGGACAGCTGGTTGTTTCTAGATTTTTTTCTGTGGTATAAAAACATTGCCATCCATGCCTTCATGCCTGTCTCCTGCCCCAGGCACCTCCCTGAGCAGCTTTTGGACCTGCTGGCCCAGTTCAAGTATCTTCAGAACCATCCCTCTGACTTCCCATGGTTTCCCTGAGTTTCGCCACCCAAGCCAGCTGCCTTCTTCCCCTCTTTAGCTCTCTAAAGTTTGGGGGAACAGGAAAGAGGAGGGGATGAAGGATCCCACAGACAACTGGCTGTTGATCTGGCCAAGGCACTGGTTTGTATTTCATTCTCGCCCAACCCTACTGCCTTTCAGTTCTGATTTTTATTCCATGGTAATCCATGTATTATGACACTGTTTAAGAAAACCCAAGCTTGCCTAGCATGTGCCAGGCCCTGGGTTTGATCCCCAGCACAACAAAACAAAAAAGGAAACCCAAATATATCTATATTTCATCTCACTCACATTCCTGCCTTGCCAGCTCAATGCTTCCACTTTTCTGAGTCCGTTTGGTCTCTCTCTGCACAACATTCGGGCTTATTCACCATTGTACTACACATGTAGCATTTTCCCCTTGACAGTGTGTCTCAGACCTTTTCCACGGTGCTGCAGTCTTCATAGTGACTGTTCATGATGGTGCAGTATTTTGCCCTGCAGTGTGTCCTAACCCATGCTTCCTATCCTATCATCTGCTTTTCCTCTAGTTTCTCCTCCTGACTTCCGGAAATCTTGGGGAATTATTGCTAGCCCTCTTAGATTATGCTACTATCCAGATGCAGAGAAACCAGGGTCACAGCGCTGTGTGTCTCCTTCCCCCTCTGCCCAAGGTCCTGGATGATTGCAGCTTCTTTGCCCTGGCCACCTCCACAAAACTCTCTATTTCCTTAGCAATTAAAAAACAATAGTCTCAGTACACATGGCTTTAAGATGGTTCTAAACAGTCACGGATAGGTTCCCCCAGGAGGAAGGATTTGGAGCTGGCCTCTTTCGTCCTTCATTGTGGTCCCTCTCCTGCCCCTGACAGTCCAGGAGATTGTGTCCTGGAGGCTGCTCCACCTCTGAGCTTCATACCCGGCCCTTTATATTTTTTGAGACAGAGTCTAAGTTGCTGAGGCTGGCCTTGAACTTGCCATCCTCTTGCCACATCCTCCCGAGTGACTGGGATTACAGGCTTCTTTGTACTTTGAGGGAGATAGTGGTAAGCTTGAGCCTGGGCCCTCTCTAGGAAAATAGCCCATATATTCTAAGCCTGAAACTGAAGCTTGGGTGGGCACAAATAAAAGAGCACCAGCCCCACGCTTGGGTACGCATCACTGTTCCTAGGGCTCTTGCTGAGGTACTGATGTTGTCTCTCTTCTGTTCTTCAACTAACTTCCTCCAGCCCAGCCTGAGGGTTCTGTTGCTTTCACTAAAACAAGGCACCAGTCCTCTATTCCTCTGCATTCTCATGAGTGAAAGCATTGCTTGAAGATGGCTTTTTAAAAAAAAAAAGTGAACTGATTTATAATAATAGCTAATACTTAATGGAGTACTTATTTATTATATACCAGATCCTCTTTTAAAAACATTTTACATAGGGGTTGGAGTGGTGGCTCGGCTGGTATGGTGCTTGCCCGGCATGCGCAGGTACGTAAGTTCAAACCCCAGCACCACGTACACAATGAAGTCTCAGAACAACGAAAGCCATGTGAAAAACTAAATAAAAATTGATTCTCTTTTTCTCTTTTTTCTCTTTCTCTCTCACTGTCGCTCTTTCTTTTAAAAAATTTACTTTTATATCTTGTTTATTCCTCCCCATAACCAATTAAGACAGAAAACTGTCATTATCCCCATTGGACAGCTGTGGAAACAAGACTCAAGGAAGTGCATGGATTTGCCGGATCTTCCTTAGAACCCCAGCTGTACTTTCCCTCTGCCATCCTGCCATCCAGGTTGGGAAACCACAAGCCCAAGCCAAGTAGCAATGAGTTGTCCCTTTTTCATCCCCTGCAAGAAGCCCCTTGCTAGTGTGGAAGATGTTTTATATAACGCCATCAATTACAAGTCTGTCATTCCCTGTGAGTTTTCTATTGAGACCTTGTCCCTTTTTCTCTTGAGAAGTCTCGACTTTGGAGAACCTGCTTCAGGGACTGCATGATTGGGGAGGAGAAAGAAGAGGTGATGGTGGTCTTAGCCTCTTTCCCTACTGACTTGGAAGGAAGGGAAGAGGGGAAAAGGTGGTACAGGAAGCTGCTCCTACAGGGACATTCCCTGGTCCTAATTTGGAGAGTCCCCATTCAAGTGCTGGCAGAATCCTCAGCAAAGGTAGTGTCCTGACAGAATAGCAGCTGAGTCTAATCATAGCAGTAGGCGGGCTCTGGTTTAACCCAATGCTCACAACTGCCCAATTTCAGAAACACACCAACTCTGATTAAAGAACTCTGCCAAAGCTTTTTAGAAATTGAGAGATGTCATTGAGGAGGACTCATCTGTAGCTGACTGGCCCTGAGTGGCCTACAGCCCCAGGCTCCCTTCAGACCTCTAACTCAAGTCCAGTCCCTGATCTCAGGGATGGCGGCACACCTGACATGGGGCCAGGCCTCCAGGGGAAAGTACAGCCATTAGGATGAGGCTAGAAATGCCTGGACTCGACTTCTCAGGAGTCCTGTTCTTCACCAGTGCATCTTAAAAGTCCCCGAAGAATGTCTGTGTGATGTGATGTGAATGGCAGTCCTCGGGTACCCGATTCTCTCTGGAGCTCTTCCCTGACACCCCTCTTCTAATAGGTGTGAACATCATGGTTTTGTTTATTCCTTCTGAAGACAGATCCACTGCTGCATGCCTGCTAGGCCAGCTGCCGCCACAGGTTATAAAGCACCAAGGCCATATTTCTGGTACTTTGGTGTTCCCCCCATAGAGAAGGAAAATGTCAGTGAAGCAAATTACTGACCAGATACTTTGCAATCTATAAATACTAAATTGCTCTGGCTTTCATATAAAATTCAAGCTCTAGTCTGCCTTGGGAGGAGAGGTGACTGGATGCCTATATGGGGGAGTGGACCTATTGCCAGTAGAGAGACAAGTGTCCCCAAAGGGCAGGGCTAAGACTGACTCTGGTTGGTGGGGGTATCCCTTTCTAGAGGAGAACAGGAAGGTGGCAAATCCAGAGGTGACCGTACCCTGGGATGGCTTTTCTCTGAGTGTTCACTTGAGGCTGTGTGTGTGTTGGGAACTGGGGGGGTGGGGATAGGGTGTTTGCAGGCAAGATTTGTGTTACATTTCTTATTCTGGTCCAGGACTCCCATGTACTGCTCCTGCTGGGGACTGTCCCTCTCAGAGCATGCATTAGAGCCTCCTCACACAGCAGGGCTGGGGCTGGGAGAGTGAGGGGCCACAAAAGGCCAGCGCTGGCAGCATGGCTTCTCTTCCTCACTTCTGTGGCTGCAGCCTGGGCCATAGGCTCCTCCCCTGCCTGCTGTGGCGGGCCTCTGTGCCTGAATGAGGACTCGGCTCCCATCTTTTGCTTTGTGCTGTGTGTGTGTGTGTGTGTGTGTGCTTACATGGTGTCGGTCAGTTTTAGACTTCTTGCACATGGGGAGGTCTCCTATGCCTTTGGGATCCCTTTGGGATGCCACCAATGATTGGCTGCTCTGATATGCCAAGACCCTGTACTAATTTTGTTTTGTTTGTATTTTGTGGTGCTGGGGATTGAACCCAGGGCCTTGTGCAAACAAGGGAAGTGCTCTACCACTGAGCTCCACCCAGTGCGTGTCCTCAGTTCTTTAAATGCCTTAGCTATTGCTTTTGATGGAGCCAGAAAAGGTAGGAACTACAGCACCTTTACCACATTGCTGAGGACGCTGCAGCCCAGACAGGTTAAGTGACTTGCTCCGGGTTCCTTGGGGAGGTTGCACACAGAACTAAGGCAGTTCTTTAGCTATTTAGTGGCTGACCCTGGATCTAGCTGGGCCCAGATTCTTAATTGTGAGACTGTATTGTGTCCCTGATCACACCTCTTCTTCCAGGCCAGTGACCAAGAGAGTGTGAATCCTGTGTCGCTTTCTCTCTTGCAGGCATCCCCACGCTCATTGTGTTGGACCCACATGGGGAGGTGATCACCCGGCAGGGGCGGGTGGAGGTGCTTAATGACGAGGACTGCAGGGAGTTTCCGTGGCACCCCAAACCCGTGCTGGAGCTCTCTGACTCCAATGCTGTGCAGCTGAACGAGGGCCCCTGCCTGGTCCTTTTTGTAGGTATGGCGCTCTGTGGTGGGGCAGAGGGGGAGGGCCAGAATGGGTCTCACTTGGGGTGGTGCCTGTCCCTGTAGCTTCGTGCTGTCCCTAATAGTGCTGAGCTCAGTCCTTTGTCTCTCCCCAGCAATCTCACTTCTGACCCCAGTGATTTATTCATGGCCCCCCGGGAGGTGGTCTGGGACTGCCAGCTGGGCAGAATAGGTCAGGCCAGAGGGACGCCCCTACCCCCACCCTCAAGGAACAGAGCCATTGTTGGAAAGAGGCGGGGCTGCAGCACAGCAGCTGCAGGGGGCTGGGCCCCCTCAAGCCAAGGCTCACCCCCAGCTGCTTCTGTGTTCCTCTGTGCTCTGAGGAACTGCTCCAGGGGCTGTTAGAGCTGGCTTTCCCCACCCCTCAGCCTGGGCAGGAGGCGGAGAAACCTCCCTGTAGCCGGGTTGGAGGACTCTAGTTGCCTTCCAAACTGAGCAACTACTGGCCAAGAACCTTAAGGACTTGTTGCGCCTCTGAATCGCTGTATTAGAACGTGGCCAACATGTGCTATTCCTGCTTCACTGAGGTGCTGAGTAGTAAGTGCCCCATTCTACCCATTCTCTAAGACCTGGTTTAGGGGCTCCCAAGAGGAAGCCAATAGGCAGACCCCAAAAAACTTGTAAGCCAACTGACTTGCAGCCGGGTTGTGGGGGAGGGTGCCCCCTGGGGAGAGGCAGCTTTGGAAAGCACCTTTCTTGCCTTCTCCAGGCTACATCCCACATCTGTGGCCAGTTAGGAAACAATTCTAGACCTAGGAATAATTGGGAACCTCAGGGCTATCTGCAGCAATGTGGAAACTGGTCACAGAGAAGCAACGCAAGCTGGATAGCATCACAAAGCAATAGATGGAGATCCAGAGTGTCCTGCTGTCTCTGTGCACACCACAAATTTACTGTGCGGCATGACATTTCTGGATGAAATTCCTCTGCTGGAGCCTGATTTTGTCACTTGGGAATGCTGCCCTTGCTCTTGGCTACAGGTTTCAGCAATGTGAGCCCTGGGACCTGGTGCATGGCCACTCTCGGTCTGTGTTCTCCCGTGTAGTCAGTTTTCCTCCTCCCACGAGAGTCTGGCTGTCGGGTGGCATTGTGGCAGCACCATCAAACCTGCTAAAGGGATCGCAGTCCTCACCCCTGTTCCACCAGTTCTGCCATTTTCTTTTTTTGTTTTTCTTTTAATTTTTCCCCCCTTATGGAGAGAGGAAGGGCAGGGGAGAGAATCAATTTCCATTTATTTTTTTTATCTGGCTTTTGTTTCTCTGACACTTAGCTATGTATTGGTGCTGGGGTTTGAATCCAGGTCCTCGCACATGCCAGGCACGCTCTCCAACCACTGAGCCACTGCTTCAGCCTCAGTTCTGCCATTTTTACTAGGAAGCTGGAGGTCCCAGGTCACAGCTTCTCATTCTGTGATTGAGAGGAAAACTTCCAGGGACTTCAGGTCCTGGGTTAGGGGAAGAAACCCAGCTTCCAGGGTAGGTTTGTGAAGAATTCAGTGATTGTCTGGCCTGGGTATTGACGTTGCTCAGTGAGGCCAGTTGTTGCTGATGAGCCCGGCGCAGGAGAGCGGTTTGCACTCTGGTGAACACAGGACGTTAGATTTGTGTCTAAGAGGAAGTTTTTTCCCTTCAGATGCTGTTTATATAGGTGTTTCAGCTCCCCAGGCCCATGGGGGTGGTGGTGGGAGAATCCACTATTTGACAAGCCAGAGTTTCTGAGGTTTTTTTTTCCTTCTCTCCCCCCATTGCAGATTCTGAGGATGATGGAGAATCTGAGGCAGCCAAACAGCTGATTCAGCCAATAGCTGAGAAAATCATTGCCAAGTACAAAGCCAAAGAGGAAGAGGCGCCACTTCTGTTCTTTGTGGCAGGGGAGGTGAGTGTGAAGGGCCTTGACTGACGTAGCTGGGGCTTTTAGGACGTGAGTGATTCTGGCCTCTAGGAGGTTTGAAGGGACCTCTGGGACCAAGTTGATTGTGCCACAGAGCAGTGTGGAAGAAGGCATGTCTTTTGTCATGGAAAACCAATTTCTACCTTTGTTGTTTCCTCTTCTCTTCCTTTTTGCAACAGCAGGAAGCCCTCCCAAGGCTGTTGCCCACACAGGCTTCTAGGGAGAACCACAGCCACCAAATCCATGATCTACCCTCACTCCTGTGGTGCTGGGTCAGAACATGCCCTGAATGCTTTATAAAGCGTGGGCTTGGCTGATTCCTCTCCACCAGCCTGCAAAATGAGCTTATACCTTTATGGGGGATCCTGGCTTTGGCCACAGCTGGGACCTACAGTTACCCAGCCAGCCCAGGCAGAGGGTCAAGGTTGGAAATTGCTGCTGTCTCCAATCCCTTTCAACCAAGGCCTGGCTCTTGAAGGGCACCACAGGCTGAACCAAGCAGGGAAGTCTTCCCTGGGTGAGAAGGCAGGCCCTGGAATGGAGCCCCCTGCACAGGCACACTGAGGCGGGGGAATCTCCAACCCGCCAGGCTCTGCATTCTGCAGGATGGCCACCACATCGCGCAAATGCTGACCTCACTCTCTGCCATGAACCCCTTCCACACATGCTTATGGCATCCCCACCCCACACCCCGGTGCCCCCGAAACTGTCATTAACTCTTGGTTAGACTCGTCCACCGTCTGTACCTCCAGTTGGTTGGAGCCCATGCTCATTTCCTGTATTTGGATCCCAGAAGAGGGCGGAGAAGACAGGCAGCGGCCGGACACCCTGAGCCACCCATTCATCACCTCCTCAATAGCTGCCCCTGCAAGCCCTAGAGGGCCCCTTGCAGACAGCTCAGGTCTCTGCCCAACCCTGCCTCAGAGGGGAACAAAGAGGGTTCACAGGCCCTGCCTCGGGACTCACTGGCACTGCACACAAAGTGCCCCGGAGCTGCTCTGCATCTATTAAACTCTAACCCCTGTAGAATGGCTTGGAAGAAAGGATGGGTGCAGAACAGAAAGGGCTGAGCGTGGGGTGGGGCAGGGCTTTAGAAATGTGGCCGAAAAGGAGCATTTGCAGGTTCTGTGTCCCAGGCACCCAGCCAAGTGCTTCACCTGCTCCTCTCCTTTGTACCTCACCTCTCTGGCTGGGAACATAATCATTGTCCTGTCTCACGGAGGAGGAAAGTGAGCCTCCCTCCAGCCAGGCAAAGGAGTGCCCTGAAACTGCTCGCTGGGCTCCCTCTGCGGTGGGGCTGGCCACTAGTTACTCCCACAGGAGCTTTATTAACTCCATTTTGCTAAATACATTTGACCGGATTGGACCTAGGCTGGAAGTGCCTTGTCAGGGTCACGCAGGAAGTAGATAGTAGAGATGGGGAGCTGAAATGAGATTACTGTGACTCCAGGAACAGTGCTCTTCCTCTTTCTGCCCATATGTTTTGACAAATGGACCCATTCATGCCTAGAGGGAGGAGGATCCCTGGACCAGAAAGCTGGACAGATGAGAGGCAGGCAGGCACAGGAAGATGGAACATAGGAATTGAGTGAGCCCAGGACTCAGGCCCAAGGATAGGGAGACCTAACTGTCTTGATCACGTCCCGTGTGGCAGGCAAAAGTTATCCCCTCTGAAACGTTAATGTACATTAAAATTCATCCATGTGGCTTGATCATTGGGAGCCAAGGAGGGCAAGAAATGGAACATTTGACTTGCCTAGGCCTCCTAATGGCAATGAGATGTAAATTATTTGTCTAGGTCTATCCCTGTATTTATCATGAAGATTTTTTTTTATTAACTCATATAAAGGGCCAAAGAATGCCAGAGATGTTGAATCACCCAACATTGCTGGAACTGCACGATGTTTTAGGCGGGCAGGGAAGACCATCTCACTAATACCTAACGATCTGCCTTTGATAAAGTAACTTTTTTTTTTTTTTGGTCTCAGAAATCAGTGAGCAGCTAGAGCCGTGGCTCAGAAGTAGAGCGCTTGCCTGGCATGCACAAGGACCTGGTTCAAACCCCAGCACCACATACACAAGTGTCAAAAACTAAAAACCAAATGAAAAAATAAATAAAATTGATTCTCTCTCTCACTTGCTCTTTTTCTCTCTTTAAAAAAAAAAAAGAGAAAGAAATCAATGAGTCGGAAATTTCATGCTTCCTGCTCACCTTCATTTAAGGCCAAGAACCACCCAAACCCCTTTTCTGCAAAGTGTCTCGGTTTTTTCAATTAAGTTTAGAATTTAGTACATTTTATAGGGAAACAACCCCAGGATGGATATGTAAAGTCCATTTTCTCTTATCTGTCATCTGGGGGCGAGTGGCACAAAAGGTAACCTTAAATGGTTGGTCTCAGATGAAACCTTTTTCTTTCTTGTCTTTGGATTTGTGTATTTAATTTTTTTTTTAAGAGAGAGAGGGACAGTGAGAGAATCAATTTAGTTTTTCACATGGCTTTCGTTGCTTGGACACTTGGTTGTGTACAGGGTGCTGGGGTTTGAACCTGCATCCTTGTGCATGCCGGGCAAGTGTCACAACTGCTGAGCCACCGCTCCAGCCCCTTGCCTTTATATTTGAATAAGATAGTATATAATATGAGGGAAATTTACCTGCATAGCTGCTGGGAATGCATGGGAAAGTGCCAGAGTCATCCTGAGGCAGATACAGTGAAGCAGCATCACCTTGGTGCTTATGCAACTGTCTTCGGAGCTGGCCAGTGATGCACCTCCTGCCTTCCTTGAAACCATGGAGTAGAAGCAGAGAGTTGTTTCTGTTTAAAAATGTTCCAGAGTTGAAGTTCAGATTGACCTCTGATAATTCATAGTGGGGTTGCAAGTAATTGAGAGCCGATTGCAAAAATAAACAAGCAAAGGGCATCGCATTTTTTAAAAGCAGAAGACATACCAAGTTGCTTTCATGCTAATAAAGATGACCTGCCTGGTGGTTTGGGGGATACTGAGGGAATTTTATGAAGTGGTCTCCTCCTCACAGCAGGGCAGGGGAGTCTCCTCTTCGGGATGGGGGAGCTGTCCCAATTCCATGCAGTTTGGGGAGACTGGGCCCAGGAGTCTGTCTCTCTCTTTTTTAAAAAGAGAGGAGGACAGTGAGAGAGAGAGAGAGGGAGAGACACAAAGAGAATTTTTATTAGTTTTTCACATGGCTTTCATTATTTGTGTATGTGGGTGCTGGGGTTTGAACCCTTGTACTTGCGGGTGCCAGACAAGCGCCATAACTGCCAAGCCACTGCTCCAGCCCATTCTGTCTCTTTTTAAAACTTACTGGTTTTCTCTCTCCTTTGGCAACTTCCAGGATGACATGACTGACTCCCTGCGAGATTACACCAACCTGCCTGAGGCTGCCCCTTTGCTCACCATTCTGGACATGTCGGCCCGGGCCAAGTATGTGATGGACGTGGAGGAGATCACCCCTGCCATTGTGGAGGCCTTTGTGAATGACTTCCTAGCAGAAAAGCTCAAACCAGAGCCCATCTAGTGGGGCTCCAGCCTCTTGGGACGATATTTAAGACTCAGTCTCCTCCTCCTCCCCTTCCTCCCCTCTGCCCTTGGTCTTTTCCAGTGGGTTCGGAATCACACAACCCAGGTTTCCAACTTCTCTGTGGTGCCTTGTTTCTGCGTTAACTCCTCAGCTAGCACTTGAGGGTGCGCATCCTCACAGCAACAGCAAAACCCACCGTGTTCAGAGACTGCCTGGCATTCACAGAGATGGCACAGTCTGACCAGAACTGAGTCTACAGCACTCTCTCCAGGTCACTAGCTCTTGGTGAAGGATTGGTCAGCTTCTTCTGCAGAATAAGCATGCAGGGACATTGGATTGGGGCTCTGGTCCTGACTCTGGGGTTAGCATGCACACACACAACACAAGACAGCCAGAGGGAGGCTATTCCATGGCACAGGCAGATGCAGCCAGAGAAAGGGCTGTGGCCTTGGCAGGCATCAGCTGAGAGCTGTTCGAGAGAGCATTCTTTTCTAGAGGACGTAGTCTTTCTTGGTCTGAGGGAAAAACAACAGCTTATTTCAGTGGGTTCTTGGGCAGGGGAGCCCCAAATCTAAAAGGAAGTGTGTGGGGTTTGGGGGTGGGAAAACCATTAGCTGAGGTAATGATTCATATAGTAATTGTTTCCTTTTATTGAGCTCCTGCCATATGATTAGCCTGTCATTCCTTCCTTTTATATTTTTCTTCTTGTGCTTGACCTTCCCCAAGTTTCTGCCTGCTTATACAAACAGCTTCTACTATCTTGGAATTTTGTTCATGAACTCTTCTTGGTATCTTTCCAAGAAACTTGGCCCTGAGTTCTTAGAGGAGCACTGCCCAGCCGGCCCAGATCTCTGGCCCAGCTCTGTGACAGAGGCTTTGAACCTTTGCTAAGACATCTATACCTCCCTTCATTTCCCCTTTTCATTCCCCTTTCTTTTCAAAGCAGAACTGAAAAGCAAGAATTTACAGGAAACTTAGCTTGTCCATAAGAACCTTCAGAAGGAGCTGTGCCCTGGGACAGGAGAGTGGACAGAGGGCAGGTCAACTACAAGTAGGACCCTTTGGGTCCTTTGCTAGGCCCAGATAACTTACCCTTTTGTTTGAGCCAAAATGACCACAAAAAGGGAAATAACTATGTTCTTAAAATTGGGGGTGAAGACTTTGGCCAGGGATTCACAGGGGTTTAGCCTCAGTCAGGTGTCAAGGTCTTTAAACAATCCCAGGCCTTACCCATGACTCCACTCAGCCATCTGCCAGACCAAACAATTTATTTGGAAAACCCTGTCTCCCCCACCCCAGTAAGCTTTTGACACTGTTCCTTGCTAAATTGGATTGTTGATTTGTAGTTCAGAGGTACAAAATTAGTTGGTAATTAGACTATTTGATGTTGCCAGCCTGAAACACAATCACCTAGTAAGAAATAAAGCAGGCATCTCTGGACATTATCATCCACTTGGCCTTCCCTGTCCTTAATAACAAAAATCTTTTTCACTTGAGTGCTCTATTAGAGGGTGGGCAGTGTTGGGGGGAGCATTAGAGAACCTCTGGGAGCCATGTTCCAGAGTTTTCTAGCATCCCAAGAACAGACTGGGGCTATAGCTCAGTGGTAGAGCACATGCCTAGCATGTACAAGGCCCTGGGTTTGATCCTCATGATTGGAAAAAAAAAAAAAAAAATCCCAGGAACTAATATGACCATCTGTCAAATCATCTTGGTTTCCAGAAGCCAAGAAACTCATTTGGATGAGAGGGCCAGAGACAGATTCCTCCTAGAGCTCTGCCTACCATCTCTGCTGGTTTGACCTTGTAGTTGCTACAGGGTGAATCCCCAGATTATAGACATTGTTATGGACATTCTTGCTCTTTCCTTTCTGAAATGGCTGGTTGGGGAAGCTCTGACCCCCTGTGAAGAATGGGGTCAGAGCTAGGGCTGCCCAGGCCTAGCCCTATCCTAGAGCAAGAGGCTTCTCTAGAAACTCTGCTAGTGTCCCTTTGGGGGTGGAGTAGGTGAGGGTAGAAGATTAGGTCCCTTCCCTTGGAAGTTGTGTAGGATTTCTTTTTTTTTCTTTCTTTTTAAGAGAGAGGGACAGTGAGAGAGAGAAAGAGAGAAACAACTTTATTTAGTTTTTCACATGGCCCTAGTTGCCCCAACACTTAGTTGTGTACATGGTGCTGGGGTTTGAACCTGGGTCCTAGTGCTTGCCAGGCAAGCGCCTAAACCGCTGAGCTCCAGCCCCAGTGTAGGATTTCTTAACATGCCCTGTGTTGTGATTGCCTTGGGAGGAAAGGGGGGGTTCGTCTTTTTTTAATTTTTTATTTTTTTAAAGAGAGAGGGACAGTGAGAGAGAGAGAGAGAGACAGAATCAATTTTATTTAGTTTTTCATGGACTTTCGTTGCTCAGACACATCGTTGTGTACGTGGTGCTGGGGTTTGAACTTGCGTACTGGTGCATGCAAGGCAAGCGCCGTAACCGCTAAGCCACTGCTCCAGCCCCAAGGGGGTTCCTCTTGGTAGCTACTTATTTGTGGGGGCAAAAGGAACAGAGTACAGTGAAGAGTTGCGGGGAATCATTGCAACAGAAAAATTGGCCCTCTGTGTTACTATAGTAGCCTGTACTGGACTGACTCTTCTGAACTATTACTAATGTCAACTGGATCCCTGTCACCAAAATTCCCATTTTAGAGCAGATGTGTAGTTTAGCTAAGATCAGCAGGAAGGGTTTAGGTCTATATAGTGGCTACATTGAAGGGAATGTTAGGAAAGAATCACAAGTGCCAATGAAAAATTCCCTTCTCCATGGTGCAGGAGATCCTAAAGGTCACTGATACAGACAAGTGGCAGCGTGACGATTCCCACCAAGCAGCTCCAAAATACCTTATAATTCTCATTGCTAATTGGAAGCAGGTTAAAACACCCACTGTGACACATTCCAGGGCTTCCACCAGCAGCAGGGAGAATGGTGCCCTGCCGGTTGAGGCAGGACAGTGGCTGTACCGATGCCACCCTGGAGTTCCCAAATTGTGTTCACAACAGTGACCTCCAGTTGCCATTTGCAGAATAGAAATGAGATTTTGATTTTTAACTGACCTCCCACATTAGAGATGTTTAAGGAATTGGGGTGTATTGGGATTGGTATATACGGTGGGCAGATGAAACCCGGAGTCAGGTGGTGATATGCTATAACCCCACCCTCCCTCAAGTGTCCTTGAAATCAATGGCTATCCTTTATCTCAGCATAGGGAGCCAGTGCTGTTTTTTGGCATCAGGCAAGCTTCAAGTGGTAATTTCCAGCCAGACTCTGTTTTTCCCTGTTGCCTAATTAAAGACACTAAAAAGCTGTTTCCTACTCCTGGTGCCCTGCTGCAGGGCAGCCAACTAATTCAGCAATGAGACAGACAGCAGGATGCGGCCTGGGAACAGGCCAGCGGAACCCATATGATGTTGCACAGCGGATGTGAGGACTCATGGGCAGCAGAGCTGCACACATGGAGTTGTTGCATTGGGAGGGACCTGAGTCCCTAGCAGATCTTGACCTACCCAACCGCTAGGGAGGGACACATTCCGTACACAGTGCCATTTCTCTAGCCAGCCTGAGCAGGCCCATGCTTGCCCGATAGTTCTAGAGTGCCACTATTTTACAGCTCTTGGGATAGCGATGCAGACTACAGAGATTCAGGAGTGCCCCCAGCAGTTCCTCTGAGGATTGCCTCAGGAACTACGGACTAAGCTGGGGACCCTCAGCCCAGGTCTCTCTTTCAGGTTTGCCCTGAAGCAGTTGTACTGAAGAGATCACCTTACCCACATCACTCACTGCCAATGCCAACAAGGACAAAGTGTGTCCTTTCCTCCAAGTAGATGGCTTGAAGGAAAATCTTGGGCGGAACAAATAGCTGGTGAGGGTGAGCTTCAGTTTTAGTGCCAATGGCCTCAGCATGTGTGGTGAGCTTGTGTTTCCAAGAAACAAAAGGCTTTATGTAGAATTTTATACTGATTCCACTTTATGACTGGGAAACATGACAAAGAAGTTCTAGGTACGTTATATGTGAAAGGATGAAGATAAGTAAATACACTCCATTTTTCAAGTCTTCCATGTGGCTCACCCCTTGGTGTTTTAAAATATTTCCTAAACCAGGAAGTGTGTTAATAGGTATGGGTGGAATTCATTCTGAGGGCTATCTGGATTTCCATTAACTCTTGAAAGCTTCTATCTTTATAGGCCAATGTTCAACCCAAACTAGGCAGAAATAGCCTCAGGTCTGGATTCTTGGATGCTCATACTTTATGCAGATAAGTCACCTACCTGGGCTGGAACGGGAAAATCATGAGACATGGGTCTTAGGACCCAGGCACCCTCCCCCAAGTTGATCTCCTTTGGACACCCGAGAACCTGGAAGTCTCCAACCAATCCAGAGCCATTCTGCAGGCTTGCATCAATCAGTACATGCCTCCTTCCCATCCCAGGGATGCTAGGGAGGCTGAGGCTGGACCCTGATGCAGCCGTCTCTCCACCTCTTCCTCAATATGTGTTCCCTTCTTGTATTTTGTCGGTGGTGGGGGTACTGGAGATTTAACCCAGGGGCTCTTAACCCCTAAGCATCAAATCCAGCTCTTTTTTCTTTTTTTAAATTTTGAGACAGGTTCTCAGTCTCTTAGGGGCTTGCTGAATTGCTGAGTCTGGGCTTGAACCTGCGATCCTCCTGCCTCAGCCCCTTGAGCCACTGGAATTACAGGAGTGCACCACTGTGTCTAGCTCACTTCTTGCATTTTGAGGAAGCATCAACTTTGGCAGTGGTTCACCAACTGAGACTTCAACTGAGAAAAGGAGCTCTTCTTAGACAACTAGGAATGTCAACTTTGAGAGGAGAAAGAGCACAACGCATTCGAAGTTTTAGTCATATTTGGCCATTGAGCATCAATAGTGCTTCCTGAGGCTTCCAGTAAGGACTTGGCTCATAGCTGCCATCTCAGCTGCTCAGATGTTCCTTAGTTAAGAGACTTAGTGCATTCATTTGGCTTCTAATTTATTACATTCATGCATTCACTGAGGAAAATCGAGGAAATAAGATCTTAAGAGTTTAAGTGACAACATGAATGCTTCCTTGAGAAAACAGCTCAAGGGAAGTGTAGTCCTGAGGGGAGAGGCAGGAACCAAGAGAGGAGCCCCAAGTGCTGCACAGCACAGGTGGTTTCAGCACCAGCCAGGGAACCTGGGTTGGGTGCTGTTCTGTGGTCTTTGTGTGAAGGAATGACAAAAGTGAATGTAAATGCAGCTCAGCTTGGATGGCAGTGACATCTGGGATTGCTGTGAACCCTGGGGCAAGTGGCAGAAGGTCCACAGACCTTTCAGGATTCTAACCTGGAGCAGTGGCCAGGGTGGGGCAAGGGAGCATGGTTTCTGCTCTCTGCCCTGCAGCACTAACTGAAGGCCCACATGTGCACTACCACTGTGACTTGCGTACATTGAGAAATCAGCCTCTACCCAGAGCTGCTCCACAGAGGCTGCGTTACAGGGAACAACAGCAGCAGTTTTACCAGTTCCCATTTCTGTCCGGTGTCTCCTGAACTTCAGATTCTTACTACTACCAAGATTACATCATGAGACAATCTGGATGGGTCTCTGACACCTTTGAGCTTGCAAATGCTCTTCGGTGGAGGGAAACTTGACTCTATCCTTCTTTTCCCCGCTTTTAAGCAATTTAAATCCAGGAAAAAATGCGAGTCCTCCCTCCAGGTGTTGGGAGTGGTTCTGAATGGTGCAGCCCGCCACCTCGTGGTAGGAACCACTGCTGCAGCTGTGCCTCGGGACAAAGGCAAGCAGCCTGGCCAGCACCCCACAAGGTTTACCTTTCAGCGGAGCAGTGTTTCCTTGTCATATACTGCTCAATTTATTTCCATTCGTCCCTAGAAAGATGGTGACAGAACAAATGTTGGCCTCAAAATTGAAAATCCAAGATGGTGATTTTTCATTATCATTCAGCAAACAAGAATTTAATCACTATTTGCTCTTCTGTAGAAAGGACTGAAGGCCTCCCGCTCCTCCTCTACTCCCCAGGCTAAATTATACCTATGAACATACAAAAGGAACAGACATTGTGGGTAAGCCACAGACCATAAAGTGAACGGCACATAAAGTCCTTTTCCACTCTTACACCCAGGGTGATAAAATAGGCTTAAGAGTTCATTGCCAGTGTTTCGCATTGCTGTTTTTCTCAAGGATACGTAGGTCTTTTTTCTGGGTTTTTTTTTTGGGGGGGGAGGGGTAACCAGGGATTGAACCCAGTGGCACTTAACCATTGAGCCACATCCTCAGCCCTTTTTATTTTTTTGAGAAAGGGTCTAAGTTGCTTAAGTCCTTGTTAAGTTGCTGAGGCCAGCTCTGAACTTGCGATCCTCCTGCCTCAGCCTCCTGAGCTGCTGAGATTACAGGTGTGTACCACCATACCCACCTCTAGTTTGTTCTTTCATTGATTTTTTAAACAAAAAACAAAATACAATTCAGGGACACAAATTATAAGAAATTGGCTTCATGCTGGAAAGACATAAGCTTGCTTTTAGTGACTTGTTTCTCTAGAACTTTTTGAAGATGTTGAGGGAAGAATAAATGCCAAGTCTCAATGGAGTGATATAAACTTGCCAGGCTACCTTCCAGGCTGAGAGTGTGGTACGATGGTCCCTGCAGTCCTCCTCAGCTACATCTCCTGCCCTTTTATTATTTTTTAAAATCTTGTTGGTTTCCTCTATTTTATGGGACATGATCTCGCTGAGTTGCCAGGGCTGGCGTAACTTGTGATCCTCCTGCCTCAGCCTCCTATGTCTCTGGGATTACTGACATATATGCCACCATGATCAGATTGGGCTCTTCTAAAAGCTGACCAGGTATGGAGGGTTTCAAAATCTATGGATCACCTGCACTGAACGTAAATTGGGATCCTGGGCCAGCCCAGATCAAAGTGGGGCACCAAAGCGGTGGATCAGGCTGATCATTCTGGGAAGACAAACTGGAAACTGCAAATACACGTCCTTCAAACACACTAAAGCAATACCATGTGCCACTTGGAGTGTGAAGCATGCTTGACCATTTACTTCTCCCACAAAGAAGTTTTACTAGGGGGTTAGGGAAGCCGAAAGGGAAGGAAAGGAGGTTGTAGTCTCTTGAGGATGCCAGCAACCCACTCCACCTCTCTGGAATGAGCCCCAAGGAATCCAAACCATTACAGGAACCACTGTACTATAGGGATATAGTAAAACTACACTCTTAGTGTCGTCCTCAACTCCAGTCCTATATTTGTAGTTAAAAGCGGTGTTTGGAATGAGACCCATACTCTAGTCTACCCAGTCACTCAGAACGGCAATTAACGCCTGCACCTGCCCTCACCTCCTTAGCTGTATCCTGTATGGCACCTGGTAAGGATCTAGCTTGTCCTGGTCCCCTGCAGCAGTGTGGTGGGCCCAAGGGCTCCAAACTCTCAGTTCAGCCACCCTCCCCTCACAGTAACCCTCTGTTCACATATTCCTGAGCAGTTCTGTCATTCTTTGGGGGCCAGGGATATACGATAGTACGTTATTACATTTAATCAAGTGTCACGTAAAATGGGATTAACAATAGGAAGCTAAAAAAGGTAACACTTTCCCGACTGCTACAGATTTTAGAACTCAATTTCTGCAGAGGCCTCACAAAACATTTGCAGAGGTGCTAAGGTCTGACACTACTTGATAATTTGAGCTGTTTCTAAAGATTAATGGGGGAAATATACATAAACAGTGTCTGCTGAAGTGAAGGCCTAAACCAACTATGGCTTCTTGGGTTACTCCTCTCTCAGCAATGTACTCATTAGGCCAAAGATGAAAAAGATATTGAGACCCAATGACTTTAATGTAATCTGCTAGTTCTATACTTAACAGTAAACTTAATTTCTGCTGACAGGTGACTTAGCCACAACCCATAACCAGTACTTGATGTCTAAAACACTCATCAGATGATGTTTTTGGGAACTTTCTGGGGAAAAACCCAAAAAATTTCTTAGATTTTCCACTCCTAGTACTGAGATGGAACTCAGCACTTTGCATGTGCTAGGCAAGCATTACACACCAGCCCCAGTAGACAATTTTTAAAATTCTGTATATCCAGAGCTATGTGAATCTATTAACATCACTACACGTGTGTCTATATGTGTATATATATATAGACACATACACATATATTATCACCTCAAAATTGGCAGAGAGATGGGAGATCTCAGGAAGAATTTTGACCTTTATTACTTATGAGGAAAAACAGAAATTCCTATTTTTACAATGCCATGTAATGGCAGCAATGCCTACCTCCTTCCTTCTGAATATAGCCCAGAAGGCCACAGTTGCCAACTGTCAAGTCACCTAACAATGTGCCAGGGTAGTAGGAGCTGGAGGAATCCTCAAACTGAGAACGTCTGTCCTCTCAGCGGTAACTCCTGTTCTTGTTCAAGTGTTCCACCCTCAACCGCAGCTGTCTTTTTCCTTCAAAAAGCAGGATGCTTGCAGCCATGGCTGAGTTCAGGCTGTCCACACCAGGTATAACAGGGATCAGCAGCCTCTTGCCCCCAGTGCTCTCGGCCAACTGCAGGGACTCCAGGCTCACACCATGGGTCTCCCCACCGATTACCACAGCTGCTGGTGCTTCCGTCCAGTCCAAGTCGTAACTCTGAACCTCAATTTCAGGGAGCCAGTCTTTACTGGATCCAGTTTCCTCTTCCTCTTCCTCAAACTTGTGAAACTTCAGAAATCGTTGGTCACACACCCAGCCATGGTCAATGGCTTTATTAGACATCTGGGCCTGGGCATAGAGGCCACAGTTGTCTGCTACGTGGACCTGGGTGTCAGGGGGCAGGTAGCTGGGTACTGTTTCCCATTCCAGATTGTTGATAATAGGTACCTGGAAATGTGCCCCCATGCCTGCCCGTAGCACTTTGGGTTCCCAGGTGTCCACACAGCCTAGAAAATAAAAGATTTAATCAAAATTTTACAAACCTTCCCAGACTGGGAGCTCTGGAGTAAATCAAGTTAATTCTGGATCAGGAGATAAACCAAGTTTTTTCCAATATAGCCTTCTTTTTTTTCTTTCTTCTTTTTATTTTTTTTTTTTAAAGAGGGAGGGACACTGAGAGAAAGAAACAATTTTTATTTAGTATTTCATGTGGCCTTTATTGCTCTAAGACTTTGCTGTGTATATGTGGTGCTGGGGTTTGAACTCGTGTACTTGTGCATGCCAGACAAGCACCATAACCGCTGACCCACCACTCCAGCCCCCAATATAGCCTTTTTAATAGCTGACTCCTTCCAGAGCCTCCCTAGTGTTAGCAGTGTCCACCAAAGGGACTGCAGGATTAATCCCTGCTAGTGCTGAAGATAGCTCTTGTTCATCCCTTTGACACCGTCCATATGTACATGCCAGATGCTATACGGGGAATGCAAGGAGAATTAAAACACCCCAACCTCAAGGAACTCAGGGTACAGTGGCTGGTGGCACTGGGACAATATCTAATCAGATTAACTAGAATATTAATGATAATGTAAAAGAAGCATGAACAGGATAGCAGAAAACCCTTGTATAAAGCAAAGCTTTCAGGAAAAACAACAAACATTTAAAAGACCATGACACTGATTTGGGTCTTGAAGGATAAAAAGATCTTGTAAGGGCTGGAATGGTGGCTCAGTGGTTGGAGCACTTGCCTGGCATACACAAGGACCTGGGTTCAAACTCCAGCAAACACATACACAACTAAGTGTTGGAGAAACAAAGGCCAGCTGAAAAACTAAATAAAGTGGATTCTCTCTCACTTTTTCCCTCTCTCTTTAAAAAAATAAAATAAATAAATAAGGATCTTGTAAGAGAAAGGCCCAACCAGAGAACAAAGTCAGAGAAAGGGGACAGTGCCACAGTGGTACAGGTGGAGGGTGGGACTGAAGAGATGGGAGGCAGGCAGTGGCCAGTATAGGCGGCCACGGATCCTAAGCGGAGGAATTTGGAATGTAATGAAGGATTTTCAGCAAAACAGTGACACAATCTGATTTTTTTTTTTTTAAAGAGAGAAGGACAGTGAGAGAGAGAGAAAGAGACAGAATCAATTTTATTTAGTTTCTCATGGACTTTCATTGCTCAGACACTCCATTGTACATGGTGCTGGGGTTTGAACCGCGTACCTGCACATGCAAGGCAAACGCCGTAAAAGCTGAGCCACCGACTCCAGCCCCACAATCTGATTTATGGTTTAGAAAAATTCATTGACTTCAATGTTCAATGACCTGGAAGATTCCTCACATTAGAGATGAGGGAATTAGGCAGGAGGCCAGTGCAGCAACCCAGAGCGAAATATGAGCCTGAACCCAGATGGCAGTGCTGTCACTCACACACCCCTGCTGTCATACTGCAGTAGGACTAGACAAACCTATTCTTTTACACAAAGTCAGTGCTAGGCCCAACCACTCCCATGCTCTGGCTGCTGGGCAGACGCTCGACCTTTCTCAGCGTCTACTCTCACCACAGGTAAGGTGGGAGAGATGGCACAGCGAGATCACACATCTACTATCTTCCCCTAACTTGTTAGCACAAGTCTCCTTGTGACAAGTTATTTTAAAAGTTGATTTGTCAAATCTAGGACAGATTAACTAGGTAGATTGCATTTAAAAAGGACTATAAAAGACTGAGAATGTAAGAGTGCCCACGCATAACCTGACGTATTGACTTTCCCACACACTGAAGGGAACCAGAGATGGGTGCTGGGCCAGGCTAACAGGTGAGAGAGAGGGACTAGAGATGGGCTCTCTTCTGTGAGAGGAGCTGTCTAGACTGACCCTTTCACGTAGTGGGAAATAAGGAAAAGGTAAGACTTTTCCCCTCCCCTGCATGTCCTTGACATGCCAAGTTATGCCCCACTTTTTCAGAACAGACAGCATCAAAGTGAAAAACATACTGCTTGCATTACATAAACACAATTCCAAAACTACCCTTCTATCACGGCACTCAACACTGGAGTAGGTGCACGATAAAGGAATCCCAGCAGCTAGGTCACACACTGGCAGAGAAACATACTCTAATAGGCGTGGCTGGGAAGAGTTGAAAGAAGCGATTTAGGCAAGTTTCGGCAATGGCTGCCTCTACTAGTTTATATCTAATGGTAACTTGAGTGCTTCTGATGAATGATGCTCTCCCTCACATCCACTCCCAAGGTGTTAACAGGCCTTTTAGGCACGTCCCAAGTGTTTGGCAGGTCTGTTTAGGACCAGCCTATTAATCCTCATTTCTGATTACAAGACAGAAATGTAATAAGGCTAATTGGCATGTTAACTGTGTGACCCACCTGCGGCTAAAGGAAATGTGTCATGAAGACGTAATTACACAGTTGACAGCATTCCTTTAACAGGATTCAGAATTTAAGTGCTGTAAACTCAAGATCACTAAACGTAGGACCTGAAACCAAGTGTTAAAAATCTATTTTTCCCCTGATTAAAAATTCTTTTTTTTTTTTAAAGAGAGAGGGACAGTGAGAGAGACAGAGAAAGGGAGAAACAACTTTATTGAGTTTTTCACATGGCTTTTGTTGCTCCAACACTTAGTTGTGTACGTGGTGCTGGGGTTTGAACCCGGGTCCTTGTGCTTGCTAGGCAAGCACCGAAACCGCTGAGCCACCGCTCCAGCCCTAAAAATTCTTTAATAACCCAGCTGGTTTGAAATAATTTTAAGAGAATCAACATTTCCTGGCTTATTTATTGTGTCTGGCATGGTGTGAAGTACTTTATTTGCATCTCAAGTAATCCTCAGAATAATCCTATGAGTAAGATTCTTTTACTATTCATAGTTGACACAGAATATTGCTCATGGACACACAGCTAATAAGAGGCAGATCCAAGATTCAGACCCATGCATGTCTGCCCAGAGCTCTAACTCCCTTAATAATGGCCAAGCAATCCACCTCGAAACAGCTACTCTTACCTTTGGTGAGTAATACTTTGCTGCAGCCTGCCGCAGCTGCAGATCTCAGAATTGTCCCCAGGTTCCCAGGATCCCGGAGATTGTCACAAATCAAAAATAAGGGCAGTGAATGGTGAAGCTGAGTCTCTGGATACGTCATCTTAACATGGTCAGGTTTGGCAAAGATCCCTGAGGAAACAACACAGGGAGTTCACGTGTCTGATGTGGACACTGAGAATAATTTAATTTTTCATTTACATATCACTCTCTACGTATTCTTAATTACATAGCGAATATATGAATACATTCTGATTAAAAAAAATTCCAACATAAAATTCTACCAGTGCTGATTCCCTACCTGCTCATCTGTTTTCATCTTGGATTGTATCTTTTCAAACCTATGTATCTACCTACACGTAGGGACATCTACCTATATAAAGGTTTTTTTTTAAACATATAAAAACATACTCAACGTATTATTCTGTAATTGACTTATTTCACTTAATAACATGCCTTGAAGAAAAGAAATTACCATGTATGTTTAGAGCTTTTTTTTTTTTTTGAGCGAGGAGGACAGTAAGAGAGAGAGACAGACAATTTTTATTGAGTTTTTTCACATGGCTTTCGCTGTTCTGACACTTAGTTGTGTACATGGGTGCTGGGGTTTGAACCTGTGTACTTGCGCGTGCTGGGCAAGCGCTGCAAGCGCTGTAACTGCCGAGGCACTGCTCCAGCCACCTGTTTAGAGCTATCTTATTCTTCGCTTGCATATTATTTTGTAGTAAGGCTATACAACAGTTCCTTTAGCTCTTCCCCTGACAGTTAAATTATTTCAAATTTCCTTATTAAAAACAATGCTACAATGAATGTCCCTGAATGACTCTCTATACATGTCTGAAAATTTCTGCAGGATAAACACCCATAAGTGAAAAGGACAGTGTAAGTATACTCTTAATATTAACAAGTGACATTAAATTGCCCTCCCCACAGGATACTCTAGTTTATGCACACCTGGAGCACATAAAATATCTGTTTCCAAGCTCAAACCCTTGTCACCAGAGGGTATATTATATATTTGCTTCAATTTTTTTCCACTATGGTAGGAAAAATGGCAATTCATTATTTTAACTTGCATTTTCTCAGATTAGTAGAGAGGCTGAACATCTTTTCAAGTTAATTGGCCATTTGTGACCTTTATTCTTTAATACCTTCATTTATGTTTTATCTTTGCTAAACTACCTCATTGATACAACCATTTTCCCACTGGGTGAGGGTTTCTTTCTTTCTTTTTTCTTTAAATAATTTGTAAACTTAACCTAATTTTTTAAAAAACTTACCAGTCTGCTATATTGATTTCAGTCTTATCTCCCACTGCTCATTTTAAAATTCAAAGTATGTAGCTAGGAAAAAAGAATCTAAATTGAAAAACTTGAATGCATCAAAGGACAGACTCCTTTTTCAAAGACCCCAGTTCAGAAGCACTACCTCCGGGACATATTCTGCAACAGCTGCAAAAGGCAGGAGTTATGAGTGCAGTGACAAGACTGAGACTTCTAAGGCCTCATGCTGGAGATCCCAAAGGAATTTTAGGCCAAGCACAGCCATATTTACATCGTGACCTCTCTGTCCTCAGTCCAATACAAATGGGTTTGTGGGTACCTGAAAAAACAAAAACTTCAGCAGGGAGCAGTGGTGCACACCTAGCTACTGAAGAGGTTACAGCAGGAAGATCACAAGACCAGCCTTGGTAACCTCTGCACCTTAACAAGAGAGAACCTGTCTCAAAATAAAAAGGGCTGGAGATGTAGTTCAGTGGTAAAGTTCCTCTGGGCTCAATCCCTGGAACCAAAATAAATAAATAAATAAATAAATAAATAAATAATTGTTCTGAGCTGTTTATATAAACTAATATCAAATAAAGATTCAATTCCCTTTGTAAGCATGTTTCCAAAGGACAGTACAGTGCTTCAAAATTCACTAGTATCTTGTTTTATATAATTGTTCCAATAAATGAGTTTCTTTCAATAAATAAGTTTTCATAACACAATGGAAAATTTAAAATTCTTTTCAAAGACAACATAAGTACAAAGCCTCCAAGAAGTTATTAGGCAGTAACGTTTTAAATTTGGTTTAGATAACATGTTTCCAGGGCTAGCAGTGGCTCCCAGGTTATGGTGCTTGCCTGGTATGCAAGAAGATGAGGGTTTGAACCCCAGCACCACGTACACACGAAGGCCACATGAAAAACTAAATAAAAAATTGATTCTTTTTCTCTTTTCATTGTCCCTCTATCTTTTTAAAATAAATAACTGAAATGTTTCCCTAAGACAAGTATGAACAGGAAAGTCTAGGTCTGCACACCTAATGACACACTGTGTAAACACTGACCAATTATTCCTTGTGGTGCTACTAGGTCGGACCAATCCTTGATATCCTCAAATTTCACCTTAATGAGGCTGACACCTTTCAGTTTATCAACCGGCAACTCCTTTATGTACTCCAGGCGGCTAAAGAAGAAAACTTTTGGCACAGCTCCAGCCTTCAGAGCGTCCGCGATCAGCCTGCGACCTTCCAGCAGGATCTTCCCATGCTTTTCCCGAAAAGGCCTGGACTTAACTATTGTCATTACATTGCTGTAGCGGGAAACAAAAAGATGGGTGATTACCATCATCTTTTGCTGAGACACACCCAATTCGAACAGATACAAGAGCTTCGCAGGGACAAAAACGAGTTAAGCAAAACACAAAAACTGAACGAAGAGGAGGTGAAGCAAAACGAAAAACGGGAGTAGACGACAAGCCTGGGGAACACATCACCTCAGCCTCCTGTCCCCAGGAAGAGCTTTATCGTAGCGAAGCCCTGACTCTTCCCAGGTGCTAGGCGTTTGGGATGGGGACGTCTGAAGCGGCTGTTTCTGTCGCTGCTCCGGAGCCTTGGCTTCAGACGCCGCCTTGCGGGGCTGCTCCCCAGGACCGCGCTTCCGCTCCACCACCTGTCCGGACGGAAACACCACTTTCACGGGGCTCCGCCGCAGTGCCCGGACCCAGCGCCGCGCGTTGAGGTCCCAACTCGGGATCACCGGCAGCAACGGTCGCCCAGCACAACACGCGCCCCTCGTCAGCATCGCCATCTTCCCTGCAAACGTGGGTGACGTCATGAAACCGCGCCGTCGATTACTACTGACGTCACCGACGCCTGCGCCGACCGTGGGCGGGGCGGGGCGGGGCCGTGCGGTAGGAGTGACGGCGGTGTGGCGCTGGGAGTCATGGCTGCTCGCCGAGCTCTGCACTTCGTGTTCAAAGTGGGGAACCGCTTCCAGACGGCGCATTTCTTTCGCGACGTCCTGGGGATGAAGGTGCAGGCGGGGGCCGACGGGCTGGCGCGCGAGGCTGGAAGCACCTAGCCGGGGTGCGGGGAGGGTGTGTGGTGAACCTCAACCGGGGATCCGGCAGAACTTAGGCCGGGACCTTGGCCCTGCCGGGAGCTCAGCTTCTGGAAGCGTTGTGAGCCCCTGGTTGCGGGTTAGACACTTTTTTTCCCCCCGTTTTCTGTTTTGGTCCTAGAGATCGAGTCCAGAGCTTCGCACGTGCTATACAGGCGCTCTACCACTTGTGGTACATTTCCAGCCTTTTTTATTTGGTATTTGAGTTTGAGACAGGGTCTCGCGAAGTTGCCCAGACTGGCCTCAAACTTGCGATCCTTATGCCTCTGTCTCTGGAAGGATTGCAGGCGCGTGCCACCACGGTGGGCGTTACAAAGGGGATTGACTAGCCAACTATGCCTGCGCTGTTAACAAATATTTATTGAGCTTCCGCTCTTGGGGAGCTTACTGTGTACTGGGAAGGATAGTAAACAAGCAAAAACTTATATAACACTTTTTTTTTTTAAGAGAGAGGGACAGTGAGAGAGACAGAGAAAGAGAGAAACAACTTTATTTAGTTTTTCACATGGCCCTAGTTGCTCCAACACTTAGTTGTGTACGTGGTGCTGGGGTTTGAACCCGGGTTCTCATGCTTGCCCGGCAAGCGCTGAAACCGCTGAGCCACCGCTCCAGCTCCTATACCACTCTTTTAATTAATAATAGTTTAGTAAACAAGCCAAAACTGACATGGTATTCTTACAGTTAATAATAACACAATCTCCTCGGTTTGGAGGCTTTCCGTTCAGATAATCAGCATATTCTAAGTTCTGCTTTGGTTTATGATGTCTTTTGGGTACTCAGTCTTTCTGGATAAATCTTCCACTGCCTTTCAACAATCCAGACCTAAATATGAGGTCAGAAGCCATTCTCTTCCCCACTACCCCAAAGTGGCCTGTCTCTAGCTCCCAGGAGCTGTGATTCTGCAGGGGTCTTTTACCTTACAACATCAGATGAAGTTAATGGGGAGCTTCTGTTAAGCCCGGGAAGAAGAGAACACACCAGTGTTGCAGGCATTGTTGGAGCAAGAGTCCAGTTTAGTGTAGAGACAGTACAGAGGATGTGGAGTGCATCACATCCTTTAAAATATATGCAATGCCTGTGAGATGGTGCAGGCATGTAATCCCAGCTTCTTGGAAGGCTGAGTAATTCAAGGCCAGCCTGAGCAATTTAGCAAGTCCCTATTTGAAAATTAAAAAATACACAGGGTTTGGGTGTAGCTCTGGTAGAGTGCCTCTGAGTTCAGTCCCCAGTACTGGGGAAAATGCTGCTGTTTCGGGGTACTATGTTGAGTTTGGTGGCAATGGTGCAAAATGGTATTTAGTCTCAATTAGGGCTCATGGTCAGGGATGAGGTGGGCATGGGGATTGGATTTGTACATAGCTAACAGTGGTTAGTGGAAGTCATAATTAATGTCTTAGTAAATGATACCAGAAAACCGCAGAGCTCTCCTTACTGCTTTTCCTCATTGATTAAAAGGTTGCTGTAAAGATTAAACATGTTATTATGTACAAAGTATTATATAGATCCATAGACAATGTTTTTCTGGAAGTGTTAGAAAAGTAGAAAAGGAGGGGCTTTTTCCAACCTGAGTCATCAGAAAATAATACATAGAGACTTTACATTCAAGTTGACCTATAGAAATAGTTAGGATTTTCATGGATTAAAATTAGAGGAAGGAGTTATATTAGAAGAACCAAGTAGATGATGCAAAGATATGTTTGGAAACACCCCTAGTTTTATGTGCCTTTAGTCACAGTTATCTATTTGAAGCTGAAGAGATGGAATATCAAGGGGAACAGGCGAGTTTACTTCTGATAGTATCTTGAATGCTAGGTTTAGGAATTTGGATTTTATGCTACAGTAAATAGATCACATTTTTAAAGTAAGACAGTGGTGTATCAGAGCTGTGCTTTAGGGATGTTCTTTTGTGGTGGTATTAAGGAAGGATATCAGTAGATTTGGGGTGTTTTTGTTGTTGTTGTTGTTATTTTGTTTTTTCCTTTTCTCTTTGGTACTGTGAGGTGTTTTGCCACTGAGACACATCCCCAGCCCATTTTATTTTTCATTTTGGGACAGGGTCTCACTAAGTTGCCGAGATTAACCTCAAACTTATCTTCCTGCCTCAGACTCTTGAGTTTCTGGGATCACAACTGTGCTTGGCCTAAGAGAGATAATTTTTAGTAGTCTT
>PVKS010001780.1:0-132266 GCA_004027875.1 Aplodontia rufa
AAGGTATTCTAATTACACAAATGGCATTTATTTATCTTTATGAAATCTAAACAAAACCTAAAAAGGTAATTTACTATTTTAAAATAGAATTTATAAATTTTTATCTAACACCAACTGCATCACACTTAAGCAGCTGGTTTTCCATACATGATTTCTTCTGCTAATTGTACAGCACAGATCCAGAGTATCAATACTGTCACTCACTGGAGAAGGTTATGTTCTCCTGAATATAGAAAATACATGAAGGACTCATGAATTAAATATTAAAATTATCTGAAAGCTGTTTATATTTTGATACTAAATTTTTCTTTTTAGTAAGAAATGTTCATCTCAAAGGGTTGTTTCCTATTCGAGTCAATCAATTCTAAAACAAATTGATAATTTTTCATTGTTTGCAATAAACATTTTTCAAGGTATGCAATAAAAGCAACAGAATGATAAATGGAACACAGGACAGAATTATATAATGTATTGGAACATAGTTTCTTAGAATGTTATATATATAAACCTCTATACTAGTTGAGAAAAATAAATGGAGCACAATATTCTATACTTCCCCATCTTGCATTCTTATTGCAGAATATGCATCACTTTAAAAAATAAAATGGAAATAAGAACTAAATATCTATAGATGTTCTTTAAAAATATGAATAAGTGATGAGGTAAAGTACATGAGATATTATCAGCTAACTTCTTTAAGACGGAAAACTTTTAAAAACAATTTGAATAGGGTATAAAGTAGTGAACAGAGAAGGAAAAAGTTCTAGAGGCAAAAAGGAACATTTGGCTGAAAAACAAATTGTTTTGACAGATTCATGATTTAAGAAAAATATTCCAAAAGAAGCAATTCTAACATATGGGAACAGATGTGTCAGTTTATAAACCAGCAAAACCCACAGTAATGCTATTGAATTTGGCACGTGTATCGTATGGAAAAGCCCATTTCCTAATAGTACTCTTCCATTTGTTAGACTGGAGTTAAAAAGTAACCTACAAATATCATACTGAATCACATAAACAAGACCTCACAGAATTACACAGCATTATAGAATAGCATAACAACAAAGGTAACAAAGTACTGATATTACAAAAAAAATTGGTCTAGTTAAGTAAATAGTACCATGGGAAACTGCCCATGGTAACAGTTGAAGCTGTTAAGGAGGCTCCCTCAGAAAATAGTTGCAAACTCACGTTTTCTCCTTTGTCCCCCTTGCTGCCTTTTTGTCCTGGTTCACCAATTTCACCCTGTATTCCAAAGATTTAAGTCCGAGTTTATTTACAACATCATATGTGCTGTTTCACTGTCATCATTATCGTGGAATTATTACATTTTATCTTAAGCATAATTACATGCTAGCATTTAATATCACTGTTTAAAATGCAACATCCTGGGCTCTCTCTGCTAGCTTTGTTGTATCAACTGATACAGAGGGGAAAAAAAGGTCAGCTTAACATGCAATACTGCAACTAGATTTATAATTTATAAATTGATTTGTCTCAAATATCCCCACTATATAATAATGGAGGTACAGTGTTGTATTGATACATAACCACACATTAATCAAAAGTTTCCAAATATCAAGACAATGTACATTATCAGAGTACTGTTTCACAAATTTCCTACAGCATTTTAGAATAACGTTAGGGATACTTCAAATTCAAATACTTAACCTTACATTTGGAATAAAAACTTAAAACATTTACTTATGTGTTAGTAAAAGAGCATACAATTATCAATTAAGTATATAACTCATTAAGCTTTATTGTATTATATCCAAGATATGAGTAGTAATCATATATAGGAAGTTATTTTTTATTTTATATTCATTTCAGAAACATTTTAAAAATCAATTGTAGTTGGCATGTGCTATTTTTCTTATTGCCACTCATTTCATTTTTCTGCTCATATTCCACGTACTGTTTTATGAAAGAAATACTAATACTGAACTCCAAAATAAAACTTATGAGCACAAGGAAAGTGTGGAAAACTTTGAAGTGGTAACCTGCATCTATTGTTTAATCTTAAATATAAAATATTTGAGATAAAAATTAAACTTTCTTGTAGGATGTACTGACATGAATAACGGTCACCAACCTTGTCTCCATCTTCTCCAGGGGAGCCAGCAGGTCCAGCTGGTCCTGGGAGACCCACAGGACCTTGCACTCCATCTCTCCCTGCAGGGCCTTGAGGACCTTTTTCTCCCTGTATTGAAAATCAAATAGATCACCAATTTGCTGTAAAAATCTAACAATTAGCTCTTTGTACAATGTTTAAGTACAACTGCAATTTATATGTATACATACATATAATGTAGATATAAACTAGCTTCTATATTTCACAGGGAAATTGTTTAATATTTCCAAGGAAAAAAATTCGCAAGTAGCAAATAACACAGAAGATCCCTAACATTGTTTCATGACTAAGCATAGTATTCTTTTAAATCATTCATGAATCTCAGGTTATGGTCCACAAAAGTAACCAGGATTCAACGGTGAGTTTTTCTTTCAAACAGAGTTTCTAAGCAAGCACTGACATGTTGGATACGATGCCTGATGTTTACAAAAACTTGCTGAAACTCAATTCTTCCTCTTTAGTGGCTCTGAATTAACTGTATAGTGGCTATTAGACTTACAAAATCTTAATTCATTAACTCATGTCCAACTTTACAATGTTTTAGATGCAGCTCTTTTGTGTTTTACACAAATCTGTCATACCTTTTTCTGGATTTTGATATTTTAATTCACTGCTACTCTTCCTGATTCAAAATGACAAGAACATTAGCTTTTTCTGCTTTTGCTTTTGTTTCTGGCAGAGACCTTGATTTCCTTTTTTAAAATTTACCTGCATTTAGTTATTTTAAAAAACTAGAACCTTGACAATGAAACCCATCTGTTTTCCATAAAGCATCCTTTCAGAGCTCAAAACCATTTATTTGCTAACAGTTGAAATCTTTGAATTCTGCATAAGACAATGTTCCTGATTGCTTCAGTGATTCTCTTTTCTCTTGTAATACAGTTGGCCATCTACAAGTCATTAGGTCCAGCCTTTGCATTGCCCACTTCTCCAGACTTCCCCCACCTTCTCCTTTTGCCTTTTACACTGACTTTTACCTGCTTTGTTTCCCAATTCCTTATTTATGTACCTATTTAAGTGAGGTCAAACTCAGGGTTTGCATATGCTAGGCAAACACTCTACCACTGAGACACATCCCCAGCCCTCCTCCTCATCTCCACTGACTGTTTAATCCAAAGTACCAGCATCCTTGGTCTGCACTACTGAGATAACTGTTTTTCCCTACCTGCATATTTTCTTCCTTCCAAACCATTCTCCACATTATTAACCAAAGAGCCAATCTTATCTGGAGGAGGCAATGTCCACCGAAGTTCTGTCTGACAAAGTCCAGACTTGGGGATGGGCTAGGCAAAGGCAGCCCTGGAGATTGCCAAAACCATCCCTTCTAGAAATTGGCTGTGTTTTAGTAATTGTATTATGAATTTACTTAAACTGAAAACTTTCTGATTGTTGTAAAAATTACATTACTCAAACTTCTGTTGCGGATTGTTGAAAAGAGTACTAGTAATAACACATATAGAAATCATAGATAATAAAGCTATAATGGCTTTAAAATAAAATTGGATATAGAAAGCAAAATAATTAGAACTAAGGAACAAAGAAACTGTGATACGTAAAACATCTGCAGAAAGACATGTTTATCTTCCCTGTTCCTGCAGAGGTTGAGTTTTGACCCCTCGGCAGTAAATAAGTCACATTTGCCTTTCTTGTGTTTATAGAAGTTAAATTTTACCTCTTAGCCCATAGATTAAGAAGCACAAATATTATATAGAATTAATTATAGGATTTAGGATAACTATAATATATCTAGTAAGGTCACAATGACATGATCATTTTAGATCTGCAGTTAATAAGATATAAGGGTATAATAGCCTAAAACATAGTCTAGCCAATTAAGTAGCCTCTGGATAAAAATAGGGGGGTGTAGTTTGGGGAAGTGCTTGATCTAAGCAGGCTTAAAGAATTAAGTACAATATTATTCTTTTAGTAAATAAAGCTCTGCAGTACATAAAACAGTCTATAAAGATGTGACCATGACTTCATGATAAAGTTTCTTGTCTGGTGCTCTGTAACAGTTTGAACCAAGTAGTTACATTTGGTCCCTAGCTAATAAGAAACTTTTCACTTATGCTAAGATAGGGCTTCTAGATTAACATAGCACAAAAAACTTCAAACGCTTCTCTTATCAAGTGAGGCAACGGTTTGAAGAAGTTTCTGAAGGAAAAAAGGCAACAGTTTATACCAATTAGTTACATATGGTCTATGTGGTGGGAAGGTCGAAGACAAATTGTACTAATGGTTGAAATGTTAAGTTTGCTGTAAGACTAAAAAGAGAATTGTATAATGAAGCAGATAATCAAAGTCTTGTTTGTACACCTGTATAAAAATGTTCAACAATAAAGGACAGACGGCATTTTGCTCAAGCAGGGAACTGTGTCTGCTTGCAACTTGTCCCGGAGGTTCCAGCCGTTCCTCCGTGCCGCCGACTCCACTTTTTCTTCGGGGACCCGAGTTCAGCCGGGGCTGGCCCCCAGCACTGATCATGTTGTATGAATTCATAGGTCAATTTATTGTTCATTGTTCCTAAAAGACTCAGCTCAGGGTGGCCTACCATGACCTGGCTTCTACTTCTGTTCCAATCATATCTAGTTAATTAATGACAACTAAAATAAAATATAGAATAAAATTTGTTATTCTTTATATGTTCTCATTTTTTTAAATGTGCATCAAAATTATTATAGAACATTACCCTGATACACTTTGAAAACCTTTTGTTTAAAAAATTCCTCCATCAAATATTATATTTCAGGGGCTGCAGCAGTGGCTCAGCGGTTATAGCACTTGCCTGGCAGGCTCAAGGACCTGGGTCTGAACCCCAGCACCACAACCAAACACAGCTAAGTGTCAGAGCAACAAAAGCCACATGAAAAACTAAATAAAATTGGTTTTCCTCTTTCACTGTCCTCTTTAAAAAAATATATATTTCAAAGCTATCTATGCTGATAAAATGTGCTGTCATTCTTTGTGAACTTCACTACTTCAAACTCAGAAGCCGAGTTAGATATTTCCTTTTAATTCGGATTCCCTTGCTAGCTTTGACTCAAAGTCGATTACTTTGTATACAGCATCTTCAAATAAGACAGATTCATCCTCATCTCCCTTCATTATAGGGCATGTAGTTCCAGCCAGGAGCCCCTTGCCATCTATTTCTTCTGATCCGGGTCTGTGTGAAGGTGGGGAAAATCCTACAGCAAAGTAAAGCACTCCGACTACATTTATCATTCAAGCTCCTCACAATGCCATCACTCTTCCTCCTTATGTGTCCCTAGGACTGCAACCTACACAACCACTGGAAACATCCACTGCTCCTTACAGTCTGTTTTACCATTTCTATCCACCCTATTTACATTACATACTAAATCAGAACTTTGAAAAATTGATAGTGAATTACACACTCACATCCTTTGGTTTGGTCTTACATTTGACCTATATTCATACCAACTTTTATTACACTTTGCAAAATCCATTTCTCCTTACTCAAATGCTTATTTGAGTATTTTCAATTATTTCATCATTTTTATAACATATCTGGTACAAACTGTCATTTACTGAAAACAAATCACAATTCTGAAAAACGCTTTAAAACTATAATTTCACCTAATCCTCACCAAATACAAAATACTGTGATTATCATCTTCTCAGGGATGAGGAAACAGATTTTGATGTTAGGTAACTTAGTCAAAAACCATCAACTAAATAAATGATAGATCTGCCTAACCATGCCAGTTTTGATCAGCTGCAAGCTGATAGCTTTTGTCTACCCTAACTTCTTTAAATTCCTCACTTTTTAATTCTTATCTTATTATTGGTGAAGGACATAAGTATATGTATAACACAACAGCAATAAGCAGCAACACATCCAATCCTGCTAGCACTTCCACCTGCTGCCCACTCTTCCTTTTTGCTCTGTGGCTTTCTTGAGGTGATCTGCAAGCACTGACTGCAAGCTTCCGAGTCCCCTTTCTCTTTGAATCCTATTACACTTACTCTAAGGTTATAACGTCCAATGGGTCAAATCCCAGCATCTGTTTGCTTTTTTCTGTTTTCAGTGTTCCTTACCTTTTTATGGCATTCATCAAACAGGGAGTCTTCTCTTGGCCTATCTGATGGCATGCCTTTGGAGATACATATACATGTACATACTTTTGTTGTTACCATGCATAGATATTTTACTCTGTATTGTACTGAATCCTTCCACAACTCCCATCCATTACGATTCTCCATAGAGTGAATTATCTCTTGTTATCCTCTCTCCACATTGTCTCATGTGGTAATCCAATAGTATGGTTCTAATTATTCTTATTCTAAATGACTTATAGGTTTACAATCCTGGCGCTCACCCTTCTCTCGGGAATTTCATGTACACATGCTTGATACTGTAAATAAGTATTTGGAGCATATTTTTCCAAAAAACTCTAACTCCTGTGATCTAATTCATGTATGATTGATGTAATGACTTCACTTTTTTCAATCTAGCTTTCCCTATTTTTATAGCTTGATTCCCCAAAGATACAAAATTAGCAGTTTCCTGTTTGTATTCTTGCATATATTACTTCCTTAATGCAGTTCCAGGTATCTTTAAGAATCAGTATCTCTATCAACATATTTCCACTAATGCAGTAAGTTGGAAGAGCATTTAGCCCCTTTCTCCAGCCTACCTGCAAGAATTTCTGATCTGGTAATTTGGTGTTGCTAGTCAGGCCATAATCATTGCCATAGTAGGTGATGTGCATATGTATGCTCCTGTTTTCACTTTCTCCCTAGAGAAAGACTTTCAGAATCTCCATATGGCTGGGTGGGTAAATGTGCTTCACTTTTACACCACCCCTCTTGTCTTTCTCTTCATACAAATCTACCCCTACTGATAACTGCATAACATTTTTATATCAAGAGCCACTCAGGAGGAGTAAAAACAAAAATTTATATTTGGGAAATGGACAAAGTACAAGCATACACTTAACAGTTTGGTCACTATTTCTAGCCGTTTTTACTAGTCTTTGCATGGATCTAAGGGTTCTTTAACCTAACACTTTTGGAATGACTTTTTGATTTCCCTCAACAGATACCTCCCTTGGAAATACTACCTTGTGTCTAGTGGTTAGCTTTTCTCAGTAACTACTTGCTGAATAAGAGAACGATGAAATGAATATCTCAAAGCTGCATTCTTTCTTGTATTATGCCAAAATACATATGACCTGCATTTTTTAATCAACTTGTATCACAAGGCCTGAATGTGATTGATTCTCCCTTATCTCTTCCCTGTGCAAAGTGCACTCTAAACTACAGTGCTTTAAGAAAAATTCTCAGCATATTAGAAGTGTTTTTTTCTGCCACCCAAAAATTCTATCCACAGGTTTCATCTCCACATTCTAACATTTCTAAAAGACAATGGATTACAGAGGGAAAAAATAACAAGGGAGGAGAGGAAAGAAGTAAAGAGAAAGAAAAAAGGAAAGAAGGAAAGAAAAGACTGCTGTATTTGGGAACTGCTACGGTTTGAATGTTTGCCCAAAAAGTGATGGAAGGCGAATCCCAATGTTACCATGTTGGAAGCTGTGGTCCAAGGAGAGGTGATTAGGCCACGAGGGTGGAGTGAATGAAATAATGCTGTTGCCACATAGAGGATTCGTTATCACAGGGTTAGGTCTGCTGTAAAGTTCAGCTCCCTTTTACTTTCTCTCAAACTCTTTCCTGTGTGATGAGGGAGCATGGATGTTCTAGTGAGAAGCGGACCCTGGACCTTGGGCTTCAGTCTCCAGGACCGTGAAGTAATCCAAATCCTGTTCAATCTAAACTACCCATTCTGTGCCATTCTGTTATAACACCAGTTCAGAAACTGATATTCAGAGTATCAGAAACTGATACTCTGATATCACAGAGTAATGAGAAAAAAAATACATGGATAATGAGTGCAATATATTCAATAGAGCTAAGGATTAACTACAAGCTTAAACTGAATTCTGTACATCAAGACTTACAAGTATACAAATATGTTAAACTTACATTTTAGGGGTTCGTAGCCAGCAATTTTTGTCTACATTTACTAGGTCAGTTTATGTTTTAATTTAAAAGAATGATAGGATGATTTATAAAAATACTATTAAAAGCAGAAACAAAAGTAAAGGAGAAATCTTAAACCTAATGAGTAAGTTCTTCATTATTGAAACATAAAATTTTAAAACCATAAATATAGCCTGAAATAATTGGTCAGTCTTCGCCTTTCACTCAGTTGACATCAAAGCTCAGATTACATGAAAAGCACAGCCCTTTTCTGTGGGATTCATTTACAGATTATGGAAATGACAAACTGAGGTTGTATTATAACAGGTGTGAAAAGTTCATAATTTAATAAAAAGCAGCAAAGTATAGTTTTAATCAAAACTCCTATTTTTAAAAAGGAGCAAAATGAGAAGACTTTTACTTAATATCCTAGTCCCTAGCAGATATTAGGGTTTCATAAGGTGTGGAAAATAGTCACCTCATTTAATTGAATTTGAAATTTTCCCTATTATAAAAGGAGGCATCTTGATATGCCAGGCACATATGCAACAAGAATGCATGAGGTATGAAGAGCTAATATTCTTGAATAAAAATAACTTGTGCATGGTAGCATTTTAATATATTTTCTCCTCCGCATTACTTACAGGAGCACCCTTCTCTCCAGCTGGACCAGGAGGGCCTTGGGGTCCTGGACGCCCTGGTAAACCAATTGGGCCAGCAGTACCTGCTGATCCACGTTCTCCTGGTGAGCCCTAGAACACAAGAAAATAAGTATTTTATTGTTAAACAGAAAAATGATACTGGCTTAAGAGTCACTTAGGTAACAATGGAACTTTATAGTACAGTAAAAAATGTAAAAATAACTTAGAAAATTTTGAGATCTCAAAAAGGAGTAGTTGTAGCCACTGTTCGAGAGATTGATTTCTTCTACCAATAATATAGAGGTTGAAGGCAGGAAAAATTGATAACAAAAAAATTCCAATTTTATATATATTTACTATTTTGTGGATGTATCTCTTTTGTGTTTGCAATTGTGTACAATGCTTTATAAAACATACATCTAATCCCTAATATTTCATAAATTTTCTTGTATATTATAAAGGATTGGGAACATACACTTCCTACACTATTTCTAGAAGTGAATTCAGAGTTTTACCTCAAACTTGCTAAATCAGAATTTCTAAAACCAAAAATTGACAGAAAAATGAGTTGAGATTTTTCAAATGTGATTTTTCATATAGTAAAGTTTAATAATCACTATTCATAGTCCCCCCTCCCCCGCAGAGAATAGATCCTTAAAATTATCATGGAGTTCTCTAGAAACATTGGCTATTAGTATAAACACTATCAAAGTATTTCACAACTGATTAGGTTTGCCCAATTGACTTTTTTAAAGAGAGGGCCAGTGAGTGACAGAGATAGCGAAAAATCAATTTTATTTAGTTTTCTTTAGGCTTTCATTGATCCTACACTTTGTTCTGTACATGGTGCTGGGGTTAAAACCCACATACTTGCACATGTTAGACCCCTGTCCAACCAAATTTGGAGAAAGTTGTCATATTTGTAAATTAAATTTCTTTTAAAATGTCTCAAAGTTTAAAAAATACTGTCTTCATATTAATCATCCATAGCAACAATTTAGGAAACTATTATGTTAAAGGCTTACCTATTTTCAAGGATGAAAGAAATGAAAACATTCACTAAGTTACATAAAATTTAATTACAAGATATTTACTATGTCCACTTTTACTTCATAAAATAGTATGGTGTCTTTGTATGCTATTCCCAGATGGGTGATTAAATTATAATTTATTGTATCATTTTGTAATTGAATGAAATGAGTTCCACATTAGCTCCATTAGGAAATATTAGTACCTTTACTTAATTAGTATGTTTAGACAATAACATCTGTTCAAAATTCAGTTATTTGTAAAACCTGGAAAATATGATTTTAACAATTACTTGCTAACGCTATGCTTCCCATATAGGGGAAATCATTTTATTATACAAATTTGAATTATTAAATTTATTCCAATTTATATTTTTATTAGAGGGAATTAGTCACAAATGACAAGGATAATGGTGATAATACCAACAATCTGTATTTACATAGTGCTTTAAAATTTGCAAATTAATCTATTTCACTTTGTCACTTTATTCTGTCCAAAAATTCTAGGTAGTTGATAATACAGTTGCAAGAGCTCAGCTTTAAAAATGAGGAATGTGAGCTGCAGGAGGTCTCATAATCAAAGAGCTAGTTGAGTGAACTCCCACAGGAGTCTACTTAGTGCTTTCTCCACAGGAACACCACTACTGCTCTCTGAAGAGGACATCAGTGACTGTTAACTGGGAATTTCTTTAAATTCAACACCCTTTCAATTTCACTGAGGTCCTGATTACAAACGGATAACAAATACATTTCTTAATTTTCTAACATTATTTTCTAGCTAACTTCACAAACTAGAGTACTTAATTAGCCAGTTGTATGAATATAAATTTTAAATAAATCAAAGGGATATAGATTTATGGGAGATAAGAGTAACCCAAGAAATGTTATATGATCTCTCCTATTTGTTGTTTTATGACTCATTGAACCACTTTAACAAGCTACACTATGGAGTATGTTAAACTTGGGGATTCATAAAAAAAGAGAAACTTTGCCAAAAATGAAGTTAAAGAAATTGTGAAATTTGATGTTGATTTTAAATAAAGAGTGACATTTCTGAGATTTGAGTACATGTGCAAAGATAAAACTAGAAAATATCCTTCATATTGCAATAATTAATGAAGAATTTTGCAAAAAGTACATATGTACAGTCAAGCATTCCAAATACTAAAAGAAAGACAATTATAAGGGTAAACTGCAGTTAGCATTTTTCAAATTATAAACATCTGCACTTCTGTAAATCTATATTATTTTCAACTTAACAGTTTTGTGAAGAAAGTCAACCATAAGTGGTTATCTATTAACCAAGTTATCACACTTCTGGTGAGTGTTTGCGGAGGCCAGTACAGAAGAGAAATAACAGCAGTGGGGTCCTAGGAGTTTTACATTCAAGAAGTGTACCCCTAAATGTAAAAATAGCACAAAGATACACCTCGAATTATTAGAGTGGAAACAAACAAGGAGGGGAGGAAGAAAGGAGAGGAATCAGGATGGAGCAGAAAAATGCAAAGATATCCCCTGAATAACAAAATTTTCAGTACTAAAAATACTCCTTTTTTGATAATAAACAGCAACAAAAGACAATATATAAGACAAGGAGGGTTAAAAACAATACCCCTTAAGATTAAATCCTCACTATCAGGAAAGCTGATCAATGTACATACAAGGTATTACTTTTTTTTTTTTTAACATTCCACTTGTAAATTTCAGAAAAGGATTACTACCCATAGTTTTTGTTGAAGATAAAATAGGCATCCCACAAAAGTGCTGAGATACTTTATTTGTAAATTATTCAAAAAGAGATACAATTCTAATAATCAAAGGCATTAAATCCTTCTCTTTTTAATCTTGTCTAAACACCATCTGTACAAAGACTAGCCAAGAAAGGTATCACCGAAGACCGAGCAGCCATGAGACAGGAAAGATAAGGGGGATTACTAAAAAGAGGAAGATTATGTAAACAGAATTCACCATTTTCCAATTATCAAGACTAAGATGTAACAATTACTGCGTAAAGCACTTTACATGTATAAAGTAATTTAATTCCTACATGGCTTCTATATTTTTCAAGTAAAGGCTATAAGGCTCAAGGTCTATGTGCCCCCTGAATACCTAGAAAGATGTTTTTCCTATTGAGAACTTTATAGAGAAACAAATGTTCCCTGACTCTTTGTTCTCTGAATATTCATACACTGTGTTAAGTTCTGATAAGTAGAAGAAATATAGCCATATAAGGCCACATCTGCCATTAAAGTTCTAATTGCTTCAACAATTTAAATTGATGAAAGTGCTTTCCTTTATCTAAATAGTCCTTCTCTATTTTCAACACGACCACCAAACTGTTCTCAGTGTTGATAACTGTTCAACTAGTCTGTCACCTGAAACACCACAGGGCTCTTTTATCATATTGGACCCTGATTTTAGAAGTTAAATCTCTTATTGATGCTGAGTCTATAATAATTTGGGTTAATGCATCTTTTTGAGAATATATTTACTCCTAATCTTCCCATAAAAACATTCATACACAAATAGTTTTTACTTCAAGTCTTAGAACTCCAATGTGAAAATTATTTTTCTAATTTTACATGTCTCAAGTTTGACAATATGTCCATTTTTATCTCTGAATGTTTGGTTACATTTATCTCATGATATGAGAAGTCTTGGTCTTATCCTAAACTACCAAAGAAATTCTAGCTACTCTTTAATCACAGGTCACAAATCCGCTTACCAAAAAATAGTATTTTCCTAAGAATTAGAAGAATGAGAAATACTTCTAAGTATTCCTTACATATAGTACTTCAGGTTTGCTACAATTATTTTCTAAATGAATTAATATAACACTTGGAACTGAATTTTCTTTTATTAATATCTCCATGTTCTCTTCATTGATATCAAAGAATAAAATGTTTACTACATGAATTAAATATATAAACAATGGCAAATATGGAACATAAATTAGTGATATCCATTTGTTTTTATAAAAGCTTACATGCTAGTTTAAAAATCTGTCATATGTACATCACAGAAATTTTAAACGCAGAACTGAATGTGTTTTTCCTAAAAAGATGTAATATTGGAATTAAATATGTACTGTCTTAACTTGATGCATTATGACTGATATGTCATGTGGAAATAACTCATGGTTTATCTTAAGAATGATTATTAAATTTATAGTTAAGTGTGTTTAATATTTAAAATTAAAATTTCAAGTAACTACATTAATGTATCAAGTACAGACAAAATGCTGATGTGAATCTATGAAAGTGTGCATAGTCTGTAGATATTTCATGATTTTTTATTACAAAGCATAACTATTTTAATTTCTCCCTTGAAGCCTTCATAAGATTAAATTTCAGATTACCATCTTACTGTGGCAAATGCATTAAAATTAATGAAAATATATTACTTTTTCAGTTAAAATATTGCTCATCTTGTCAGTTTATAAACTTTGAAACAAATGATAAAAACAAAAAGACTTTATATATATATTTGTACCCTAAAGTAATTTCCTTTCCTACTGGTTATTGCAAATATTCCACAAGCCTACATCTTTGTAATAACATCATGCTCTATAGTGACTTTTATACATACATAAATGAAAAGTGAAAATCTCTGATGCTACCTACTGATTAAGCAAATGATACACGTAAAATCTGCAAGTCTTAAATATTCCCAGACCGACTTTAAAATAAGCCTTATGAATCCTTTAATCTCAACCACTGGAGAAGTCCTGTCTCTTTTTATAAAGTTTAAACCCAATATTAAAAGAGTTCCATTTATACATTCAATAAAAACATACTGAGAATCCACTCTGTCTCATGACATTAAGGATACAAAATGTATAGTAAGTGCCGGTCCTTGAGAAACCTGCATTTTTCATGAACGGTTGACATATCTAATTTTTTTCTTCATTGCTGTATACTTAATAAGATGCTTGACAATTTTTCATTCATCCAGCAATTGTGTATGTGTTTAGATTTAAATATAGGTTAAATCTATGTTCATATCTAATCTAAACATATATTTAGATCTCCTCCCAGATCTGCATGGAACTCTATCTTGGAGCTTAACTGAGCAAGAGCCCTAACCGTTGTGTTCTCAAATTCAGCTGAGGAGTTGTGCCCAAGAACACACTTCCCATCTGTCTGCTTCGAAGAGAATTGGTATCCCTAAATGCACAATTATCAGCACCACAAAGTTAAGGATTTCAGCTTATTTTTGTAAAGGATTTTAGCACTTGGGGTAGGTACTGGCACATAGCAGATCCAAAGTAAATATATCAATTAAACATGAAAAATATTTTTCAGTGCCAGAACCACTAACTTTCTGGTCTTGAGCAAATTCTATAGAAGTTATGTTTCTCACCAATAAATGAGGGACATAGTCTATCAATATTTTGTGATATTTCGTGTGATAATATGAAGTTCTTTGTCTTAAAGTATGAATACAACAGGTGTTAGAGAATACATGCGCAGCTATGTATTTTTAATATACGTATAAATTCGATTATAGATATAAAATGTAATAGAGATAACTGCGATCCAGGAGGTCACGTTGCTAAAGTTGCATTGCTAAAGGGAAATCTTTTTCCACCTAGCATTAACCTGTTTGTGTGCTTGTCTCTATAGCAATGGTGAATATTTTACATATCAAAACTGTTTATGTAGAATTTAAGAAGATCTAAAATCCATGGAAATATAATTTCCTTAATTTGTGACTTAAACAGCAATGAACACATGACTCTTTAAAAGTTTCATTTCCATGCTTTTGCTATTGTGAATAAATGTTCCAGCACATGATGGAGGGCAGATGTTTTTATGAGGTAACGATTTCACTGGGGAGTTAAAAAGAAACATGTAAGATGTACGGGTGTAGAGATAACAGTCCAACATAAGGACGCAAGTTAAAAATGCACTGCACCAGGATTTAGGTTAAACAGATTTTAACTGCTCTTGTCATAAAAATAACTATGTGAGATGGAATGCTAGCTGGCTTTACTGTAGTAACCATTTCACTATCTAAATGTATCCCAAAGCATCACGTTGTGTTGTTTAAAGAACAAACAGAATGTTCTTTAAAAGTTTCCCAAAGACAACTTAGTATATATTGAATCACACAAAGTATGACAACATGATCATATTTCAGTATTAAGTGTTAACCCCTAGAGGAAATTTAGGATTTTGTTGTTTTCAAATGAAAGGTGATCAGATAATGCTTTCAAAAAAGGAAAAATTTCTCAGACCTCTTTTACTCCCTTGTTTGAAGAATAAGTAAATGTCAGGGGAAAAAAAGGTTCTCATGAATAGGATGCAGAAAAATAATGAAAAGAAATGGGAATTAAAGTTATGTAAGCTCTTGAAGTGATGTCAAGATGAAACAATACCATACAAAGAATATAACAGGTTTGAATCTTCAGGGGGCAGCCATAAAAGAGAAGTCACCAGAGGGGCTATCACACAACTGAGAAATGCTGAACACTTAAGTTTAATGGCTTCTCATATTTTCTCCATATTAACTCCTACCACACAAAGAAAGAAATGTGAAGATAGAAGACTTTTACCAGCAATCCTATGACATTTATTTTAATCTTACTTTTAAGATTTTAAGAGGGGGAAAAAATATTGGCACAAGTGATGGTTCCATATCAGAAGATGTGGAGGAGAGATTACTTCGGGAAAATTCTTTGATTTTGCTTTAGGAAAATTAAGGAGGTAGGTAAAAGCTGAGAATTGCTACATGACATATCTGCATCTATAGTATATTTACAGATACATAGGTCATGATTCATTGGTGAGTTATGAAATAAATGGGTGTTTTCCAGAAGTTAAAAAATTAATGAGAATAAAACAGAATATTAAAATATATGCATTATGTGTAGTCTTTATAATGCATATATATTCAAAAGATTAGAAAAGCAGTAATAAGGCATCAGCTTCCCTACTGAGTCTCAATTTTGACTCCATGATTTCTGCAAGTCAAAGAAAGGAAATTCTACATTTCACAATTCATAGCAACCAAAAGAAAAAATATTTAACTGCTCAGGAAACCACACAAAATGGTTCTGTAAAAGGAAACTTTAAATTCATATTTATTTTATTTATTTATTGTTTATTTATTTTTGGTACCAGAGATTGAACCCAGGAGTGCTTAACTGCTATGCCACATCCCACAACCCATTTTCTTTTTTACTAAGAATAAGAGCCTTCAAAACTTTTGCAACTTCCAAGAGCTTTTGAATTTTTATGCATGAATTTTTTGTTTTATATGTTATTGTTGATGCAGATGAGGTGAAATTGTTGTAGGCATGGAAGGCATCATTAAACTGTCATTCTCTCAAAAACGGAAGCCTGAGGTCATCATTCAGTTGTCTCTTCTCACTGCCCATATCCGATCTGAGAGAAAGTGCTGCCCTCCCGCCTTCCATGCTGTTACACGCTCACTAGTCTTTGACTCCCCATTGCCCTAGTCATGGCTCACTGTGGTACTGTCAATTAGTCACTGAACTTTCACATCCATCTAGCCTTTCCCATCTGTATTATATATTTTACACAAAGGAAAAACTTGTTTTCCTAAAATTTTATTTATTTAATGCACTTGCTCCAAAGACTTCACATTTTCAAATTAACTCCCACTTGCCATTTTAGAGCTTCAATAATCATATGCCATATTATAATTCTGCTTTAGCTTTACATGATGCAAAGCATTTAGCAGAGTGCATGCTTCCTTGGAAGAACTGAACAAATTTTAGTTCTTTTACTAAAGGTTACCCTACTTTTGTAAGTCCAGATACTGCCTCAAACTCTCATTTGCTTTCTCTCTTAAATGTTTTTGTAAACATCTGTGCTCTGGGAGGCCAAGTTGAAGGACCCTTCCAGTGCTTTCTCTTCCCACCCCCTCACAGAATTAAGATTTATTGCTTGTAAGTCACTAGGCTTTCAATCACCAGTCAACTGATAATGCTGTTTAATCTTTGGTGCATTTTTTTCTTCAAATTTATTTATTGTAGTTTAGGTCAAATAATATCTTTTGTGATTTTATTGTATAAAGAAAAGTAATGATTGTCATATAAGTAGTTATTGAAACAACTAAATAAATTATATATTCATTTTGTATTATATGTTATTCTATATTTAACTGGACAATTTCTAATAACTATTCTGAAAATTATATGTCCAGAGTTTATAATGCATCATATGTATACATTGGTTTGAATTGTTCCAAACACCAGGGAAAGCTTATTTACACTGGTACTAAAAAATATTTTAAAACAATGTAATACGTGTAGCTATGATTCTAATTTCACTAGTTCAACCATTGATTTAAAAAAAAAAATCACATCTCTAAAATAAAATTCCTCTACATTCTGAAAGTGTGATTAAATGGGTTTCATAAAGCATTGTATTGTAAACAATCAAATTAAAATGGGAAACTCACAGGGTAGTGAGGGAGGCAGTGGGCTACATTCCCATGTAATTTCTAGAACAGAAGTTGTAACACAGAACTCTGAATAGAGACAAATTACATTAATAAATGAAATGGAGGCCAACTGCCCACAGAAGACTTGAGAGAGACAGCTTAGAGTCTATGGATGAGTAGGATTTTGCCAAGGAAGGAAAGAAAAGGAGTTTCCTAGAAGAATACGAAAGTATAAATTTACTCTCAAAGTGGAAAAGAGCATGGTGGTTTGAGGAACAAGACGATGTGCGTTATATTAGACTGGTTAGACTTAAAGGGGAGGTGTTAGGAGAAGAAATAGACTTCGATTGAAATCAAATTGCAAAGACCTGTTGGCCATGATGACAAGGAGTTTGGTTCCTGTAGGTGGAGTCAGGAGATGGGAAGAACGAAAGGAAGGGCATAGTTAAGAAGGTGCATTCAACTAAATTTAGAATCTTAAAAACTGACCAGGGAGGGAAAATGGAGGCCAGAAGAAATACACTACTAGTCAAGGAGAGAAAGGAAGGAATCAGAACAGAGGGGTGATGGAAATGAAGAAAATGAATAACAAACATTTTCAAGGTGGAACTAATATGACTTCCACATGCCATGGATGGTATTTGAGAAGGGGTTTAAGGAAACTTTCCACTATTAAGGTTGATGAAGTATAACAGAATGAGAAAAGAATTCTGTATAATGCTTTTTTTCTGTTATAGTGGTCTTTCAGAGTACAGAGAGGACAAAAAGTGAATTTGAAGAAAATACTTAATTCTCAGAGCAGGTTATTTAGATGTATAATCAGAAAAGATGAGAAAATCTATGTACTCACTTGTCAATTATTTCATAAAGTTATATTGACTAAAAATTGATATGGATAAATTTTTTCATGCTTATGGGAATTTTTATATCACTGAAAATATGAGTCTTATGAAGACTTGTTTTGCAATAAATTACAATTAAATATAATATATAAGAAATGGAATATTTTATAATTTTTAAAAGAGGAAAAGAAATGAAGTAAAAAGAATTCAAATTACAGCTTCTCCATAGTTTCTGTGACCATAAGTTTTTATTCCTCATAATTATGATCTATTTCATCAGGAAAGGTAAGCAGCAAAATAGCTCCTTATACTTCCCAACAGAAGCAGAAACAAATATTTCTATTTCTCTAAACCCTGTTTCTGCACTCATTAGCACAAGCAGTTAGAAGAAACCAGGTATTAACTGATTTGATTGACATGTGTTTCTCTCCTACACATTGTGGGATAAAAGCATGAGAGTAATGAACGAAGAGCTGTAATTTGCAACCATGGATAGTATCGCTATTTATTAGCATCATACTTACAACTGGACCAGGTGGGCCCTGGGGACCTTCTCCTCCTTTCAGTCCAGGTGCACCCTGGGAGAAGTGTAAAAACAAAGAAATGAGTCAACATGAACTGACTATAAATGGAAGGAGATGAATGACAAAATGAGGAAGGATATATCAGGAAGTATTTTTGATACGAACACATAATGATAAAATGCATATATTTTCATAAATTGCTCTTAAATAATCAAGTTAGTTAAGCTCTGAGAAAAAAATTTTTAATAAGCAATTTCATTCACATACAAATCTATATGTTGATTATACCTGAGCTCCAGGAAGACCTCTTTCACCTGGGAAACCACGTAATCCTGCTGGTCCATCTTTCCCTGAGACACCTTGAGGACCTGGGTCACCCTGAAGAACATAATACAAATCCATAAATAGTAATTTCTACACATGTCCCTGTGAGCTAAATTCTGATTAACTCCAATCTGCTGTAAGAAAAATCTGAGTATCACTTAATGATGAGAATTTGTGTAGAATGCCCTATACATTCAAATGAAATAACACCTTGATTTAAGGATATATACATATATATGTATCGATCAATGGCTTCTATGGTCAAGGAATTAATTGCTCCATATTTAATAATCTCTTCAAGTACAATAAACTCACATTAAATATCTTCCTTTCATATCTTTTTGATATTAATTTAAATGCTACTACAAAATATACAGACTCTGGAGAAATGGTAAGCAGCACAGAGAAAAGCAAAGGAATGCTTTGAAAAGAAAGGTTCTTGAGCATGATATACCTTTGCACCTTCTTTTCCAGCAGCACCAGGAAGACCTTGCTCACCAGGAGGGCCTGGAGGGCCAGGATGCCCACGTTCACCTATGGGACCAGTCTCACCAGTTGGTCCCTAAATCAGAAGAGCAAAACCACATTAGAATGCTCTTTTGCTTTTTTTGGCAAACATAATGCACACTCACAATATATATTACTCCCTTCACAAAAATTTATCATTATCAATTTCACAATGTCATAAGAAACACTTCTTATAAAACATTGAAAGTAAAATATCTGGCAAAATCTGAAGGTTACACGCAATCTTGGTTGTAATAGCCAAAAGTACAAATGAAATACATAAAATCTAAAAAGATATTTTCTTTTAAATACTAGAATTGCTTCAGAATAAGGCCAGTTCAAATACTGTTTAAAAAAAATTTTTTTTTTAACACAAAATTTCATCCCATTCTTTTTATATAAGGTGTCAAATCAGTTTAAGAATAGAGACATCAGTGCCATATTGGTAGGTACTCCAATGAATCACAACTTGATAATAAGTCTAAACCCTGGGAAATCCAAACATCTAAAGTAGTTCTTGGAATTTCCATTGACTATTAATTTATATTTGATAAAATCTAAGGAATGTGGCAGGGGGATCCTGAAAGCAGCGAATTTGGGCCAGCAATCCTCCAGGCTGAAAGTTATAACAAATAGCCAGCTGCCTTAAATTGAAGAAAATGCCAAAGTGAAAAATGTCAGGTCATTAACATGTCCCCGGAGTGGTCCTAGAGTATAATAAGCTGTAGTGACCAGTTGCTCTCTACACACACTTAGAATAAACGGCAAGATAAAAGATTTAAGTTAAAAGTACATAAAGTGAAACATTTCAGATGTTAAGGCTGTTACACAGTACAATGTGTTACTGAATTTGCTCTGGTATATAATTTCCTCTTATTTTTCTAAATGCAACGTTAGTTTTTTAACTTTTGGCCTTGGATAAATAACACATAGCCCCCAAATAGTGACATTTTTTCTAGGTTTAAATTCCTTTCTCTACTTTATTACTGAAAATCTTCAATTTATTATGACACTTTTCTCCCAAAATGAATTTTCTTAAGTACCTGAATGCCAGAATTCCAACAGAAAATCATATAAAGTTGGTACTAATTGAATAGTTATGATCACTGAGATGAAAATGGGCAGAGATTTATATAACTGGACCAAAAGCAGCATGAATCAATTTCTTCCCATTACATCACTTCCTTTGTTCTAACATGAAAATATGGTTATCTTTAGCACAGAGATTTGGGTTTTCTTTAAAAGAGGTTCTCTTTCATAAAAGGAAAAATAAAAATATGTCAGTGATGACGTATACATAAAACATTTGCTACTTTTATGCCTTAAACATTAAAAAAAAAACCCACAGGTTCCAGAATTTAAGGTGTCTACATTTTAAAAAGGTATCAGTTCCTGAAATATTCAGTTAAGACCAATGATGTTTGCATTCTAGATAGGCTCTAATTTCTCCTCACAGATAATAAGTATAATAGGAATCATTGATTAGAAACTTTCCCAGAAAACATTGTGAAGATTTCTGAAATAGAAAAATAAAAGTATTTTCAGAGGAAGCTTTTTTTCCTTTAAGTGAGAGAGGGATTGTGAGAGAAAGAATCAATTTTAGTTTTTCATGTGGCTTTCATTGCTCTGACACTTCATTGTGTACGTGGTGCTGGGGTTCAAACCCATGTCCTTACACATCTAGACAAGCGCTGTAACCACTGAGCAACTGCTCCAGTCCTAGAGCAAGCTTTATTATTAATTTATATAATATGCAGCATATTTACTATATGTATATTTTCTCTTATTTTACATATATTGAAATATTTATGTTTACTTGTTTATTTATATTTATATTAAATATATTTATAAATACATTCAATTAAATATGTATAATTAGAACTGAGGATCTGTTAAAAATAACCAACATAAAAATGTATGCATGATTACATGCATGCTACAGTTATTTGGAAAAAGAACAAAGAATTTCCCTCAGGTCTGAAATTACTCTCTGAAATATAATGAAGCAATCCAAGAATTCCTCATTTTTGCTTTTGTCACACAAATTCCTAGAAAAGGGATAAAGATTTGCTTCTGAGGGGTGTGTATGTACAGATGTGCATGTCTGTATGAATACATGAGTTGCAAAGTGTTGAGAACAAATTATAAATATGGAAAAAATTGTTTAAAGTAATTAAATATTTATCCAACTGCTCTTACTTTTTTACTGTAACTTGCTACTACCAGGGGTAAAATTCCACCTGAAGAAACAAAGTGTTTTGTCCAGTCAATATGTTTTGCCAAAGAACAAAAATATTGATTTCTAATCACAATATTTGTTACATGCAGCCATGTGATACAATAACTCAGGATATTTGAGTCTATCTGCAACCTATTTTGAGAAAAATTCTTATCTTCACTAATATTTCACATATGCTCAAAGAAAGCAAACCAGTATTCATACCTGATGTGAATAACTGTTCTTAGGACAAAAATCTTAAGAAACATGTAATAAGTTATAAATATTAACATTTACAAATGATGTGGATTCTGAAGTTTATATTATACTTCTACACGTCATCAATACAAAAAGGCCTGAAATCATTTTGTAATTTTAAGTTATAAATGGCGAACATATTTGGAAAGAATTTGCGGTTTATAAAAATAGATGGTGCCGTGGACAGGCTATAGTGTTAAATTCATTATGAATTTTCTGATTTCATTATTTGTCTCTTATTGATACAGGCAAGTGAAAAATTGCTTTATTTTAGTAATAATTTACTGAATATAATTTGATATTGATAATCTCCATATATTTAAATAGATCTAAAATTTAAAATCATTTTGAATCTTGATAAAAAGGATACATGTTACACAACTTTAAGGTGAAAATATAAACAAAATTAATCTTGCTAGAAAAGTAAAGAAACATACCTGTGGTCCAACAACACCCCCTGGCCCAGGGGGGCCAGTCTTGCCTTGAAATCCCTAAGGAAACAAAGTATTATGTGCAAGAACTGTACAAAGAGCAAAACAAAATTCTGTGAGATAACAGAATAACTGAAAAGAAAGCGAACTTTTGGCTAAAAATACCTCAAGTACTTAAATGTGGGTTAACATATTCCAATCCTTTTCAAAATTCAAAGTTTACTGCCTTCACTGTTTCACATTGTAATGATTACATTCAATATAAGGCAATATGAGGAATTTGGAGCACAAATATACTCAGTGTTCAACCAGGTCAAACAACATACAGAATGTTAACGGAGCAATGCTTATGGATGAATCATTGATGATCTAGACATTCTTTAAAACACTCCACTGATACTCTATACAGGGATAAATCTATAGTCAGTGGTATGAACATATTTCTTTATAATCCATTCCAATAATCCCATAAAATAAAACAAGATAAAAATATTTGTATAAAGAGAATACTTTGCATGATTAGTAAAGATTTCATTTTTTATCAATGTTCTTTCTAAAAGCCCGAAAGAATACAGTTATAAATGCAAATTGCAAATAACTCAATCATAAAGAATCTGGTTAACAAGCGCAGAATGTTAGCACTAGATCAAGCTTTGGAGAATATATTCTGGTACCTACATTTCTCTAAACTTGTGGATTACTTTGTGTAATTGCATTATGATAGACTAACTTCTTACTCATGTGAATAAAGTTACATTTGACAATTGAAGGACTAAATGGAAACACTAAGAGAAAAACTTTCCAAAGAATAAAGTGAATGTTTGTAAAAGTTAGAATAAAATTAGCCAAAAATGAAAATAGTAGTCCACATTTGTATCACAACCTTCCAGATAATTATGATTGAATTACTTGTAATAATATTCTGTAAGTAGAAGGAATCTATTTATGATTATTGTAATTTATATATTAGAGGGAAGGAAAACATACTTCTCTCAGTTTTAAAACTCTACTTTTTAAGATTATCAAAGTTATACTTGAGGTATCATTTTAAACAGCCAAATCCATTCTGAGGGAAATCATCAGAGTTGATTTAGAATTTTATGATCAAAATAGCAGTTTAACTTTTCAGCATTAGTCTGTTTGGAAATATGTCATGAGATTTATACATGTATGACCACAAATATAAACACATATGTACATGTGTATGATATGTGTGCATATGGTATGTGTATAATACATGTGTGTACGAATATGTACACTTCTCCCTGGATTATGTGAACAACCTCCATGACTACAATTATCTCTATGATGAAAAATTGTTCTACCTGCTCCGAACTATTTCTAAAACTCCTATCTGTGCTGAACCTTGACATTCTCTCAATAAGTGCCTATTGGTCATTTTTAATTGCATATGATGCTCATTGGAGGTACCTTCTCTGATTTGCCTTTGGTGATTTTATTCTTTGTTAATGAAAGTACCTTCAGTTCCCAGATTTTTTTGCACTCAGATTCAGTCATTCTGTCCTAAAGAATCACCTAAGAAATTCTCAAAATACAGCTTCTTCTCTCAGGTCTCAGTAGACTTGTCTTATTCAAAATGCAATCGTCTCTTTGATGATTGCAGTTTTTCAAATCAGGTTCACTCACTTATCCACTTTAGATTTGCTTATGTTCTGGTGATTGTGGCTAATCACCTCACTGCTAAACGTACGTCAAGCAATACTGATGACAAAGTTCAGCACAATCTCAAGCTGGTCTGCTACTTATCTTTTGCTTTGAAAGTGTGTCCTAGGCTCTACCTAAGCAAATGTTCTGTCTGAGTTGCTACACCACACATTTGCATGACCTATTCCCTCTGCCTGGATTACCCTTCTATCTTTCGATCATAAAGTTTGACATAAGGAGAAAATATTCTTCTGAAATTAAAAATATATTGAAAAGTTTTTTCTTAATAAATGTGAGAGCACAAATAGCAAAAAAGGAAAAAAGACTACAACAACAGTTGGTTAAAATTGATTAAAAAATCAATGCTAATTGACAAAAGTATGAAAAATTTACAATCCCCACTTAAACTCACGCATCCTAAAGGGAAAGAAAAGCTTGGCTACTAGCCCAATTGCACAGGTGATAGGTGTTGGAGGAGCTGGAAAAGATCACTGCCCATATGTCTGCTTATTCAAGACATTTATAGCGTTTGCAAGTACCTGATAAATTTACACTAGGGATTGTATGTACACTCAGAAAATTCTTACAGTTCAGAATGGGCTTTGATTGTTTGACATTGTCATAATAAGGCCAAACTTGCCATTTAATTTTAGAACAATTTGTTAATTTAACATCTAAGTCCCTAAAAACAAAATTAATTTGATATATTCATGGTTAGTATGGGATGTTTACTAGAAGACCTGCAAAAACAATTATTCTGATAATCTCTAAGGTACTAAATTAATTTTAGCATCAATACTGGTTTTGACACAATGTCTGAGACAAATTTAATGTTTCACTGTAAGAGAAGCTATTTTTAATTTTTCCTGGTGACTTCAAAAAGCTTGAAAATGTGAGGTATCAAAATGGATCTTGAGGAAATTTCTGATGTGAGCAAGTCTAAATAATGAAAAATTTATTCTTTGAAGTAAAATACCACATTTACAGCAAAGCATATCTAGTCTAGATTCTGATCTTATACAAAGATTGTTTGAATTCCAGGCAACAGAGAATAAGGTGAGAAAGAACAGTTCCTGGACATAAGGTGATTCACTATTCTCTGAAAAGTGGATGTGAGATCAAAAATACAATTTCCCAAAAATAATTCTGGTCTTTGTCTATGAGAAACTACTAGATAGAGGCATTCTTCCTGGAGATATTAGTTAATATGCTTTTTTTTAAAATGTTATATATAATATTTACTTCAGATAGAAGCTGATTAAATTGAAAACAAATGTTAATTCTCCAGCGATTTCTTCCTCTAAAAACTTTTTGAAAAGTATTCCCAGGAACTATGATTAAAAATGATTGCAGGATTTGAGTGGGAATGTGTAAATATGATTGTGGATTCTTAGAAAAAGTTCATTTCCCCCATCATGTAGATGTCATTCCTAAGAGGAAACCCAAATCATTTTATTCCTTAGTACTACTAAATCATTTTTTATTCCGCTCATAAAAGTCAAGACTTTGAAGTTTCCAGCTTGGCTAAAATTAGGAAATTGTTAAGCTAAGAATTGTCATTTGGTAAGTGAGACAGGAATCGCATTTTTGCTGACAGACTATTTCTTCTAGGGAAGAAAATTAATACTTTAAGATTTATTAACACATATGGCTATCCAATTCCAAATATGTCTTCATAAAGGCAGAATGCCTTAAAGTGATTCTGAATTACATAGTCAGAGATAGTCTACACTGTGGTTTCCTTAAGAAATATGGATAAAATTATGCTATGTTAAGAACCAGAAACAGATTCCAAAGAAATACGCCAATCTTTGAGGATTTCTAGAATAACCACCCATTGGTATGGCCAGACGTAATTTTGTAGCAGTGACAAAATAAACAACCAAACCACCAGAATCCTTAAGGCACTGAGGAGGTGACCATTTCTCCTCTGTCCAAGCCATCATGTATATGATGGCTTGCTCAGCTAGTTTGTTTAATGTTACATTTCTCACAATTTTAAATAAAAAAAAATTTCCTTTTTCAATCTACACTTCCCTGCTTGACATGAGAGGAAGCATTTGACATAGTTCCATACCTATTACACTCAATGTTTACAGATCTTACCCTTTAGTTCTGGATAGAATGCTGTGTTATGTGCACGGTTTATGGTAATGTGTGACTTGAGGTTTCTCTGTCAGCTCATTCATAAAGTACTACTATTGACAATATCAGCAATCATATTACCATAAGTCTTCTCAAGAATACTTGTTTAGGTACAAACTTGGTCTATGTAATCTCTTCATTATTTTAATAAGATATTTAATGGAATTCATTCCTATATTGTTCTCAAACTCGTAGTTTAAGTATTAATGATTAAGTAGCTTTCTATGAACTGATGAGGTTCATGGAATTGACAATTTCATTCATTCAGAAAGAGTTACATACAGTCTCTCCACGTTGTCCAGGATGTCCTGGCAGGCCGTCCTTCCCAGGTGGACCCTGAAATCAAATTTTAAATACCCATGTTATATTTATTGAATTTTATATTCTAAATGTAAAAGGGTAGATATTTTGGTGTTCTGTTGATTTCATACTTGGTGATGTTTGGATGATTTTATATATCACAGCATGTGCATATATCTCTAATGTAATTCTATAGTTGTAACAGACTAAGATTGTATTATTCTGTTCTAAACCTTTCACAATTAAATGATTTCATTGTGTATGTTTTAAACTATATTTGCATAGGTTTGCATTTTTTTTTGCAAACTATTCTTTAGTGTTAATTTCTTTTAAAAAATTTTATGGTTTGTAACAATTCTGCTCTTAAAAAAACCTGGATAACAGAAAGACAGTGTCCTCTAGTGGTGATCCAAACTTCTAACCAACAAGAATGAGAAAGCAATGAAACTTAAAGGCCCCTCATCTCTCAAATTGTTTCAAGTAAAGGAAAAAACACACTAAGCTCAATTCTAGAAGTCACTAGGACTAATTTTCCCAGGTAGTTTTCTTAAATCCCTTCTTGGATGCAAGATTCTTAAGTACTGGAGAGCAACACTGCTGCAGTATTGCTTTGTCTAATGGCTGCTTTCTCTTTGTCATGTCTGAGGAACAGATGAAGCAATTAAGTACTTAAAGCTAACTCTGAGGCTCCTATTTTTGAATACTCAGCTTCCTTCGACTGTTTTACAGATCCTTTTATTCTTAGAAACCATTGTCAATTCAAATTCCAAAACATAGTTAATAGGTATAGACAAATATTCCAGCCCTTCTGATTAAAAGAGATGGTCATTTCAATAGTGAAATTTTTAATGTCTTGTTTTAGAGAAATCAATTTTATTTTCTTCTTTTTTTTGTCTGACACTTGGTTTTGTAAGTGTTGCTGGGGTTCAAAAACCCAGGTTCTTACACAACCCTGGCAAGCATGATACTGCTCAACCACCCAACGAGTGTCATTTTTAATGACTTTTTAATGACACTTTCTACTACAAGTCAACTTTTTAATACATTTTCAAACATCTTGTGTTGATATGGAGTTTGAATAAAAGATTTCATTTCAAAATAAAACCATTTTTACAGACAGCATTTTTCCACATGAGTAAGGTTTTCTCTAGCTGGGTGATATGTCTCATAAGTAGGGCTCTTGCAACTGCCCGGAACCACCTTTGCTCCCTGACGTGGTCTGCATTGACACAGGTGGTCCTGTGAATTTCCAGCTCTGAATAACTGTCACTCTTCTACAGGATCCTGCTCGCTCAGTGATTGTCCATGTTTTCCAGAACCATGCAGTGCTTCTATTGCCATCCACCAAAAAAAGCAAAACTGGAGTTCCAAGGGCCCCAACATTCTTGGATGTCATTTCAACATTTTTTCGTTACAAAAGTATGTTAGGTATGTATGCATTACTGAACTGGTCTTCAGCAAGTTCAGATGTAGCTTTGTCTTCAGTTTAGAGGTGAAACAAAGAAATGAGTAGTTAATTGCTACAAGATTTCCTCTAGTTATGGCTTTTCAAAACAATTTGCTGTTTCTATTTTGATACAGATGCAATAAATGTGATATCAACGTGGATAACACCACAAATGTCACTAAAAGAGGAAGACAGTTGAAGGATCAAAAATGTGAGTCAGCTTTTTCCTACCACACTAAAATGCTCCTCAAATTATACTGCGATCAGGCGAAGCCAAATGCATGTTTCTAACAAATCTTGTAAGTATTAAAGTTGAATATCTCACTCTATTTGTTGATATATTATACTTTCATTACAAAATCATGCACTTTTAAAATAGTGATCTTAGATATAAATGCTGTCATCCTGAGATAATGCAACATAATTTTTAATGGTGTTCCTAGGCAGACTGAGGGAACAGATTAATGGCCAATAGGATCAATGTTCATCACTATCTTGATTCTAGTATGTACTTCTAATATTAGACAGTGCTCTTAACTATAATCCCTCCCCTCTAATATCCAATAAAATAAAGTCAAGTAACTGCCAAATAATTTCAGGGCATTTATAAATGATCATTTTATTCATCAAAATAGGCTTCTTTGATCTAGTGAAGAGGAAACATTCATCTGATTGGGATGTGAGTATGCAGGAAAACGATCTGGAAAAACACTTCTAAGTAGCTTTAAACTATTTAGTGAGAACCACGCTCATTGGCAGAGTTGTTTTCTCCTACAAATAAGAATGTTCCTCATAATAGCTATACTATACATTTTAATCATTTGAAGTTTAAAATTTTCTTAAATGAGATGACTAATCTCTGAAAATATAGCAACAATGGCATGAGAGTAAAATCATCTAAAAAACATTCCAAGCACTCAATCCTAGTGTGTGTCATGCGTGAGTGTGTGTGTGTACACATGTAATTTTTTCCTGGTACAGCCAGGACAAACTAGTTTGCAAGGGATTAGTTCTATGCCTCCACCTCAATTTCTTCTTTCCATATCGAAAGAGATGAAGCTATTTTTTTCCCAAATTTTGTAAAACTGTATACTGGAGAAATGTTAGGCACTTTTCGTTCATACTCTAATATTTTACTTGACAGGGAACGGTACACAAGACGCTTTGTTCAGCAGAGAGCAATGCTTCTTAACAGTGCCATGTCTCTCCAACTATACTACAGGCATTTATTATCATTCTAATACCTCTTAGAGACAAGAGTGCTCAAAACTTGTTGAAAGATACATGGTAGACTGAAAAAGTCTGAGGAAAAATGATTCCAAAGGCCTGACTTGACAACAAAATCATACTGAATGTGGAAACAATTTCTAACAATGTAAACAAAAATGATAATGCTAAGGGTAGACAGCTCTATTTTTTTGCTAAACAATGATCTATGAGCATGGCTTCAGAATACTTATGGATATGCTTATGAAAAATATGTATACAATCACTGTGGTAACCATGTTTTCACTTTTCTGTGAAACTTCAGACACAGTATTACATTTGGAACACAACTTAGTGGGCAAAAACATGGGTGGGCAGTACCGATATATTTAAAAGTAGCTATTTGTGTTTTACTTGTAACCCTGTAATATAGATAGTAATCCGGATATCTGCAGAAATAATGCACACTGTTCAGTGCCAAAATATTCTAAGCAGCGTCTAAAAATATTGCAAAATGTGATTGCCTGAACAGTTATCAATTCAAGTAAGCATTTCAAAATAAATGATTCATCATCATGATCTCTATAGTAAAGTTAGAAAAATTTTCCAATCTAGGTTAGAACAATGGTTCACAAACTTATGAATCAGTTCTAGAGGGTTTATTAAAACATGGATTGGCCTCCTCTTCAGAGTTTGATTAGGCAGGTGAGACTTTGTATTTCTACCAATGTATAAAGTGCTGGTGGTGCTGCAGGGTCACAAAAGGAATTGTGAGAACCAGTGCACTAGACAGGTAACTTCATTCTAGTGTACATGAAGAAACTTTGTAAAGGAGGGAAGGAGGGAGGGAGGAAGGGCAGGAAGAAGAAAGGAATCGAGGGAGGGAGAGATGGAGAGAAATGAGGAAAAAAAACCAACTGAACTCATAAGTTCCCATGAACATTCAAAACATTAATTCAATTAACTTTATGAAAATATTTGATGACATTCACAAAAGTATACTAAAAAATTTTAAAGTTTATAATTTAATAAGGACCACCATCACATTTTCTAAGAATGCATTATAGAGAAACAAAAATATATAAATCTTGATGCGGTGTAAGTATTTTAGAATGTTGGAAGGAGTTTAGGAACTAATCATTAAAAATGGATCCAAGATTCTATCTGCAAGATTCCATTAAATAGTGGAAGATAAAAGGGAAATTCTAATATACCAAATATTTAACAGAATATTTTAAATGCCACCAATATTACTTATTATAGTAGAAGAGTAATTGAAGAAACAGTATTCATATTGGTTAAGCCTTTGTTATACTTTAAAACAATGCTAAATAAGATGTTTTAATTATATTAAAAACTATTTGAAATTAATAGAAAATGCATTTTTCATTTTAATTTCAATTCTGCTTTTACACAAATTTTTATTGACCTCTACATCTAAAAATTATTTACATTATAAACTATGACTTTTGAAAAGGTGAAAATATTATAAAATGAAGAAAGAAAATGAAACTATGATACTTACAGGAGGGCCTTTTGGTCCTGGAAATCCAACTGGACCCTGAGGTCCTTGAGGACCCTGAGAGTAAAGAGTAGAAGCAGCTTAACAATATGCCTTCATGCTCTGTGATTTATACAGATAAAATACAGTCTACAACTTCACAGCAACGAATTAGGTACTATATGATAATCACTGCAAATAGTAAAGCAAAAAAGATAATTTTTCACTATTTAAAATTTTACACCACATCAATGTCCTTACCTCAGGAGCAATGTAAATATTTAGAGTTCATATAAAAAGTGAATATAACAAGTAGATACTAATAAGTTTCACAGATATTTTACTTTTAACACTAGCCAGAAACATTTATAGAAGGAAAAATTCAACTCGATTCCATAGTCCTCCAAAGGAAAAATGTTTAAGATTAGCTCTGTAAATGTTTTGGCTCTAGCCAGTTACAAATAAAAGGGAAAATAAGTGTCTATTTCCAAAAGATCATATAGGACATATTTTATATAATTAAAATATATTTTTTAAGAATTGTCAATATCTTATTTTACTCATCTATAAACTTTGGTAGGAAGATATAAAGAACTTTATAATTATTCGCATTAACATTCACTCTAAATATATTTTTATATTCTTGATTTAATATTTAATCAAAAATATTTTTCAATTCTTTTATATATCTTTAAAATGCATAAAGCAGACTATTAAAAGGATAGTGTTTGTGGAAGACAGAATTGGAAAAAGACCATCTTGTATATGCCATAATGTAATAATTGTATCAGTAAAATGATGCAAAATAGAATATAATATAAATAAAATTTCTTAAGTAATCACAATTGGGATTGAATTTTTATTTTCTAATATAATAAAGTTTACTAATGGTTGAATTAATAGAATTTACTCTATTTAAACCATAAATTTAACCTTCCCAAGGAAAATTTTTTTTTTAAAGAGAAGGACAGAATTTTTATTGAGTTTTTCACATGGCTTTCATTGCTCTGACACTTAGTTGTGCACCTGGGTTGCTGGGGTTTGAACCCGTATACTTGCGCATGCTAGGCAAGCACCGTAACCACCGAGCCACTGCTCTAGCCCCTTTACTATTCTTAAGGCAGTGCTAGTTCTGAAAAATTTTTGCTATTTTAAACATCTTATTTCAAAAATCAAAAATGAATCTTCAAAATTATTAAAACATTGAGCACATTTTAGCAATTTATTAAGTTTTTATACAATCACATTCTTAAATATTTATAACTTGAAACAAAAGTATTTAAATATAAAGTTTTAAAATAGTATCTTAAGGTTTTAGAATATACATTCTCTTAACTTCTTCAGACATCTTTGCTTTATAAAAATTTAATACTTTTCAAATAAAATTTCATTTTAAATTTAAATTCCTTTAAGAAACTTTCAAAATTGCTATTTTGGAAGTGTTTCTTAAAGTGCCAGTGATTGGTGATCTATTTTGATCTGAAAATATTAAACAGAAAACTCCAGAAATAATTCATAAGTTTTAAATTACACATTCTTTTACACTAGGTGAAATCTCATCCCCTTTGGTTCAACCCCACTTGGGACATAGATCACTTTGTTCAGTGCATCCACATTGTATACACTACCCAACAATTGATAGTGTAGTAGCCATATCAGTTATAGATCAACTATTATGGTATTGCAATGACTGTTCCTTGCAATGTGATTTCACTACAAGAATAGGGATAATGACAATTTAGTATAGTATAATTCTATTATTGTTAATAGCTTACTATGCTTACTTGATTAATTAAACTTTATCATAGGTATGTAAGTATAGGAAAAATCCTATACATTTATATAGGATTCAGTACTACTTGCAATTTCAAGCACTTTGGAGTCCTAAAAGGTAACCATGGCAAGTAAAGGTAAAGAGACTAATTTCTGGGTAAGGTAAAAAATATTTAAAGACTCAGTGTAAATATCTTGTTGGAACCCAACTATGATCACCAGATAATATATTCAGTGTTTATTTTCTTTCAGCCAAATAATAATTTTTCATGTCATTTTTCATATCTATATAATGTAAGTGTAAATGTATGCCAAAATAGCTTATTTTTGAATTAGGTATATTGGTTTTGTTCACTTTTGCTTTGTCTTGCTAAATTTGGTAACCTTAGACCCAATTAAACATATTCAACTCTTTAATGACCAGTATGCATAATCTGCAAATCATCATGAGGGATGACTTTTAATTTCCTAATGAATGTACGTACGAGTTCATATATACATACTTACGTAGTTAATAATTTTAAAGATGTCCATTGAAATTAGCAAAAAATTGATAGAATTTGGATTACTATTACACATACTATCACTAAACCTCCCATTAATATTTTTGGAAGTAAATTATAGTATTAATTCTATCATTCCTCAATTGTGTGCTTAAACATAAACAAATAGTTCATAATAATTAAAGGCAAATAAGGGTATACCACAGGGGAAGTGTCCTTTCTAATACAAAAGGAGCAGAGGAAATAGGTTCTCTGTATATAGAAACTGAAAATTTATAAATTTTTCTTGAAAATGAATAGAAAAAAAAAATCTTTCCTTTCATCCTCAAAAATGTAATTTTTTCGGGCTGGAGCTGTGGCTCGGTGGTTATAGCGCTTGCCCAGCATGCACAAGTACACAGATTCAAACCCCAGCAACCCATGTACACAAGTGTCAGAGCAACGAAAGCCATGTGTAAAACTAAATGAAAATTGGTTGTCTCACTGTCGTCCTCTTTTAAAAAAAATGTAATTTTTCCCACTCTCAGTATGTTTACAGTTACATGTAATCACACTGTTGGATCAAACCATTGTTTCCAAACTAAATGTAATAACACCAAAACTGTATTGACAAGGGATGTGACTCAGAGCATTTCTCTGGCATGTGTGAGGTCCTGGGTTTGATCCTCAGTGCCACCAAAAATAAACAAAAAACCCTAAGAAACAAAGAAAAGGAAAAAGTATAGTTATAAAAAACATTGTTGATCATGAAATTCTGGAATACATAAAGCATACAAAGAATATGGAGTGTATTTTCAAAACAAAAATCAGCTGTGCTATAATTTGTTAAATTGTTCTACTCCATTTAGTGATTTGGCCATTTTAATTAATTTAACATTGAATGACTTTAACCATTAAATATATCAAATATATGCATTATTTATCAACTCAAAGTACAAGATGAATGGACTTAATTTGGGAATAATTCATCATGAGTGAAAAACATTTAGTGGAAAGTTTAATTTGATTAAATATGAGCCAAGGTCATAAAGTAACTAAACATTTCTTATGTCCTATCTACTCACACTTTTGTCATGCAAAGAAACTAAGTTTTACTCATTGTTTCTTTCTCAAAATAACTACACTTCTCCAGTTTGTTTTTAAGAAAGAGGGATGAGAGAGATTTTTTCATGTGGCTTTTTTGCTCTGACACTGCTACATCTATGGTGCAGGGGTCAAACTCGTGCCCTTGTACATGCCAGGCAAGTGCCTTAACCACTGAACCACTGTGCCAGCCCCACACTTTCCCAGTTTTAAGGAATACCTCGCAGTGATTTGTTTTTCGTTTATTAACATAGGTACTACAAATTTCAGGTATAATAGAAACAGTAACTTGACAATGTAATACCAAAAGTTATTATAGAATACTAAGAAATTATTCTAATTCCTTTGACTAATACATCTTTATTTAAAATTTTTGAGATAGCATTAAAAGAGAAGTCTTTTATAAACTGCATTTTGCAAAAAACGCCAAAGGGCATGCTTGCTCATCTGTATTTTCCTTTATTTTATATCAATTGAAAATCAATTTACTAAATAGTTTTTCTATTTACTGGAACAGATGCTTTGTCTTGAGTTGAATTTATATTGATTGTGGCTTAATGGCCACTGGTAGCTTGCATTCTACCAGCATAATATTGCTGCCAGCTCCACAAATTGAGTATTACTATGGAAAACACCACCAGTGGATGAGAAGACATAGGTATGTTAAGCACATTGGCTTAAAATCTACATTGGCTTGATTTTAAGAGTAGTATCTTAGACCAATGATACACATTATTTTTCTCATTTCTTTAACAAAATTAGTTGCATATAACTAAGCTTTTTTTATTGGCAGGGAGGAGTAAATTATTTAACTCAGTAGAGTTTTGTGGATGAATGTGTGCATATGCTTCTTCCCAGAAGTGTAAACACTTGCAGAATTACTCATTTCCTTTTTATTTTACGTAACTGAACCATACATACTCTTTCACCTGGAGGGCCAGGAGGGCCATCACCTCCGGAAGTACCCTGGCAGAAAAAGACAAAAAGAAAAGGAAAAGTCAGTTTTGATTCCTTCTTGTGGCATGTATCCACCAAACAAGGAATTTGCAACAAAGATCAACTGAAATAAGTGTAACAAACAATACCTTTAGGCCGGGTTTCCCAGTGGGACCTCTTGCACCTCTGGATCCTCGAGGACCCTGAATATGTGAGCAAAATATGAAACTGATCTAATGCCAAGCAAATCCAAAGGCCCAGAGACATTATAATCAAAAATTAAATACCAAATGAAAATCATTTTAAATGAAAGCACTCACTGTTGGACCACGCTGACCCCGAGGGCCTGGTTTGCCAGCAACTCCCTGCCAAAACACAATTCAAACAGTTTCCATGTGCTGTATGCCACAGTAAATTATGAATCTGGGGTTGAAAGATGGGTTCTCATGCAAAGACATTCACATTAGCTAATATATTTAAATATGTATTCACATTAGGATAATATATTTAAATATCATACCCGTGCACCTTTCTCCCCGTTGGCACCTGGAAACCCAGGAAATCCAGTGGAACCCTATAATCATAAAATAGACAATGAATGTCATAATTAAAATTATCAGGGCACAAGTAGAGATTCTTTTGGAAAAATAGCAATTCTGACACAGCTGGCAATATTTAAATAAACAATTTAAATCACATACAGAATTCTAAAGAACCATGTGAGCTCCATTTATGTATTTGAAAATGGACTTACAATGACATCTGAAATCCTGGAAGCACTGACAGCATGAATTAATAAAACATGTTTTAGAATTTAACCTCAAAAGCCAATAAGTATTATAACTATTATAAAATAGCAAAGGACACTGTGTAAAATATATTTTTAACTTAATAGCTTACATTCTTGCTTTGATTCTAAAGAAAGATGCTATTTTCACGAAGATGACTACCCAAACACTAAAACTGGAGTAAGTCAGATAGGCTGGTCACCTTCCTGTTTTCTATTTAGCACTTGAATGGCATTAACAAAGACAGACATTTAACATTTAAATCCGGTGTTTGGTACTCCTAAGATAGAAATTCAAGATTTCTGCTAGTCCCGCAATCAGCTAAGTAAATTGAGTATATTATTTATCCTCTTTGAGTATAGCTTTTTCTTCTGAATAATGAAGTCAGTAATATACATTTTATAAGTATTTTGAAAGTTATAGGAGATGAGAAAGGAATGCAGAACAAAATACATAATATGATTAGTTTAAAAAGCAATAGCTACAAGAAAATATTTTAGTTAGGCTACAGATGACCATATTTTATAGATGAATACAATCTTCAATAACAAAATTCCTCAGACTATGCATATAAACATGGATTTTTCATTTTGTCAGATATTTCTTTGATCAAGACAGACTGTTCTGCCTCCTCACTGAAACATGAAAAGCAGACCGATTCAATTCCTTCTTCCCATCATGCATGGTGGCACACATCTAATTCCTGTATCTCGGGGGGCTGAGGCAAGAGGATGGCAATTTCAAAGCCATCCTCACCAGCTTAGTAAAGCCCTAAGCAACTTAGTGAGATCCTGTCTCAAAGAAAAATAAAGCTGGGGATGTTGCTCAATGGTTAAGTGCTCCTGGATTCAATCTCCAGTACAAAAAAAAAACCCTCGTTCCTCATTTTACTGACTGCACCTGGAGATGGTTGGGGGGCTTCTACATATATGCCTTTCTTATTTAGACCATGTGGATTAAGTTCCATAATGTGTAAAGTGTAAAGTGTCTAACAGGTAGTAGACATTCAAAAATTGTACATGTCCTCTTGCATTAATGGAAATATTACAGTGTCTTTAATTGAACACATGTTCTGCTTTTTTGAATCGACTGATTTGCACTGAACTACCTCCCCCAAAATAATCATTCTCCAAGTGGTCCCTCTATCAGAATAATCTGAATTATTGCTGAAAATAGGAATCAAGTCACACTCTATACCTACAGATATTAAAAACAAGACTATCTGGTAGAAGGTCCAAGAACCTGCTCATTTAATAACCTTCAGATGATATGTACTTCAACGTTTGATAAGTCTTGAAAGCTGACTTAGGCAGGTACAGTAAGAACAGGCAGTTGCAGAACAGCACCAATACGCAAGAGGTAACCAGCACTACTCTAATCTGAAAGTATTGAAGAGCACATGCTTAGCAGGTGGCTGGATGAGACCAGTTTCTTCCCCAAGTGCTATTAAAGACGACCTGGAAAACTATGTAAAGCCCTATGACAGTTGATGGTCAAAATAACCCAAAGTATGCATAGCTGCATTCTTTTTATGACCCATTTTGCAACATAGTCTGATTCATGACTTTAATGCATGACTTTAATGTTAACTTCAGATTCCTGAAGACAATTTTTAGACGTTAAAGTTTTTACATTCTGGGGGGAAAAATCATTGTTAATTGCATTTTTTGAAGGACTTTCAAAGCTTTCTCTACAGAGATGCAGATAATGTTATATCTGGTAGAGTACTACTGTCTGACTTTTAGGAATTTAAGAGAACAAAAAATTTGCCTTCACCAAATTTTTCTTTGGAAAAAATATTTCCTATTTGAATCAAGACAGAAGTGGAAAAAAATTGTTCAACCCATCAGGAAAGCAGTTTGTAATACTTGGGGATAGTATTTTTCTTTTCCCATATAAGGAATTACCACCAAAATATAGTCTCTATGAAAATGCATCACCTGCTTTTAAATGGAAAAAGTATAAAAACAAGACTAATAATGTCAAAGACTAATGGTGAAATTATCTCAATAAATGTCAACTTTCAAAATTATCTTGAATGCCATTTGAATTGTAAAAGTATGCTATCCAATAATAGATTGTGTTTTGAAACAGCTATCTTAAAATATGATAGTGTGACTTTTAAATTCCAGTTATGGTTTATATTGCTACTAAGTCACTGCATAAATTTAAGTGTCTAATTATAGTCCTTAAATGACTTTGAAGAGATTACCAATCAAATTTCACTCTTAATATAAAAATTCATTGGCTTCCACATAGGAAAAAAACATGAGGTTCTTTGCTCTTCAATGTGCCCATCATTTTGTTTTATAAGAGAAACAGAAGTTCTTTGATCACAGAAAATAATCATAGAATGAAAAGCAATATAAGAAATAAAGACCACAATTTCAAATGTTTAAGTTAAAGGACTAGAAAAATATCTGATTAGGAAGAAATCTCTCTTTAGTCATTCTCCTGCATTTTGATAATAAAAAATTCAAAGAACACTGATCAGAGAAATGACTTTGAAGGAACAAAAAATGATCAGTATTTCAAATAAGTTCATAAAATAAACTGTCATAATATTACTTGAATTAAGGAAAAAAACACAATTGCAATTCAACTTAGCAAATGGATCAAGAATTCATGAAGTCATTTAAGGATAGTTGAAGGCCCTGAATTATGCAATGAATGGTTTGTGAAAAAATGTTGACATTTGAAAGGAAAGTAAATAACAGCAATATATCAAATATTTAAAAGGTCAAAATTATTAGAATTTTCAATGTACTGAAAAACATTTAAATGATGTTTTTAAATCACAGATGGTGATCTAAAAAATGGTTCAAAGTATTATACGTGCTTCTCACAAAAAATTACAAGACAAAACAGCATGGCAAGTCTAAAACAGTGTCATTGCTTGACAATGAGTGACACAAGTACATGTAGTCCACCTTTATCTAGGGCAGGGACTTTCTCACCCTGATTATCTGTGAAATTAATAAATATACATTTGAGGATACCATACAACCAGGATTTGAGTTTTCTACTTTATGTATTATGCCTGAAAGGGTCAAACTGGGATTTGTAGGGAGATAGATTAATAGAGTCTCATCTACATATAATTAAAATAGAAAGAACACTAATATAATCAATATATATTAATTTAACCATCTTAAGGACACTAGCTAATGCCTCAAGTGTAGCCTTAAAATTTTGTTGGGGAAAAAAATCTACTGGGAGGTAGTAAACACTATTTAAAAACCAACTCTTTCATAAAATATATTTCAAATATTAAAAAACAGAATTTCTGTGATATAGTGAGTTGAAGAGCAAACTCCTCAAAAAAAAAAAAAAAAATCCATGTCCAAATCTGAAATCTATGAATATTGGCTTATTTGGAAAAGAAAAAGTCTGGTCTTGTTCAAATGAAATCAAGAATCTTCAAAGGAGATCATCCTGGATTATCCAGATGTTTCCTAAATCCAATGACAACACACGAAAGAGACAAGCAGGAAGAGAGACCAGGTAAAAATGGGCTAGAGACCGGATCGATGCCCACAGAAGCCAAGGAACACACAGAGCCGCTAGGAGCTGGTAGAAGCCAGGTTCAGATTCTTCAACAGGCTTAGTGGGGAGTGTGGCCCTGTCCACACCTTGACTTCAGACATCTGGCCTCCAGAATGATTAGAAAGTGTATTTCCATTGCTTTAGGTCAAAGTTTGTGAGATTTGTTATGGTTGTCCTGGGAAACAAATACTGATGAAAATAAGAGTGGGTGAAAAATGTATTCCAACTCGTTCAAAGAAAGCAATGATTCAACCCTGAAGAACAGTACAAAGGAAATCAAAAGCCACCATCCCTCATATGCTGTCCATTTGATGACTTTGATATGCTCCAATGTTTCCTCCTTGGAAAAGTCTTTATTCCAATCATGAAGAAATGGCCGACTGTGCCCTCTGTCCAGGCTGCTGCCCCCTAGAATCCTTCCATCCATATTCCCCTAGGCTAAGATCCATGCACTTCAAGAACTCACACACCCACTGTCCCATGGAATTTTATGTTCCCATTTCCCCTATGCTACAAGGTGTGAGATAATTATAATTATAGGTGATTAATTTTAAGTGCTTCTATAACATTTTGATAAACTATAAAACTCAAGCTAATTGTTTTACCTTTGGACCTTGTCTTCCTGGATATCCTGGTAATCCTGGAACTCCAAGTTTCCCCTAAAGCAAAAAAAAATAAAAAGATAAAAAATACTCTGAGTTAAGCTTCATTGTCAATTTTAATTATTTTTGTAGAAATTAGAACCACATATTTGTATATATAAAAGGAACATTACTAAGTGTTTACCATATTTTATTTACATTATGTTTCTTCCTTTCTATAGGAAAAGGAAGTTATTGCTTTTGGCATGTTTCTAATGCTTTAATGTTGCCTACTTTAACCTCTGTTATGTAAAGGATAGGACCTTTTTTGGGGACACAGAACCCTAGCTAAAGAATGCTTTTCTTTTTTGTGAACTCTAAGGAATAACCAAAGAAAACTCAAGTTTTTTCAACATGAAATACATTTTCAAGATAGTTAAAGCGGGAACTACATTCCAATCATAGTAGTCTAACTGAATCAAATCTTTTGGGTATAATTATTTCATTTTTCACAATATAAATATGAAGCAAGTGATGGAATTACTTAACTTTTTCTCATTAAGTTATTAATTATTGAAGTATAAATAACATTAAGATATTATGAATTAAGTTTTAACCATTTCAAAACTTTATCCAAATATTGGAAAAATCTGGTTAATAAATGAATTACACAATGAGAATGCTGTGGTTTTAATGTGAGGTGTCCCCCAAAAGCTCACATATGATAATTGGGAAGGCTGAGGTGAAATGATCAGGTTATAAAAGCCATAATCCGGGGCTTGATCGGTGGCTTAGCGGTTATGGCACTTGCCCTGCATGCACAAGTACATGGGTTCAAACCCCAGCACCATGTGCACAAGTAAGTGTCAGAGCAATGAAAGCCATGTGAAAAACTAAAAGTTCTGTCTCACTGTCCTCTCAATAAATAGAAGCCATAATCCAAACAGTGAGTTGATCCGCTTGTAGGGATTAACAGGCAACTGTAGGCTGGTAGGGTGTGGTTGGAGGAAGTAGGTCATTGGGGGCGTGTCTTTGGGGTATATTTTCTGTATCTGATCTGGAGTTTCTCTCTGCTCTGCTTCCTGATATACCTTGAGCACCCTGTTCCCTGAGATGATCTGTACAACCTCACCTCCAGCCCCAAGGAATGGAGCCAACCTCCTGTGGACTAAGACCTCTGAAACTGAGTCCTTAAAATAAAGTTTTCATCCTAAAATTGCTTTTGTCAGGTCTGTTTGTCACAGCAATGAAAAGCTGACAAAAACAAGAGTGATAATAATTATGATTTTTTTGGAGTGTTACATACTTCAAGCGGGAACCTGCATATGCAGCTATGTTGTACTAGTACAATGAGGTTATGGTTAATCTGAAATTGCTTAAATGTAAATTTAAAAAAACTTCCAACAATAGGCAATAAATAATGACCTTAAAAGTCATTCTAAAGGTTAGCCTTCTGAAATTTCTTAATAAATCATTAAGAAAATATAAGCGGAATAAATGCATAAAATGTGGAATTTAACTATCATTTTCTGTAACAAGATACTTGTAAAGGATTACCTAACAATATTATGAATTTAGGTCTTAAATATTAATACACATGAAGTATCACTTCCAATGTACCTTTAAAAAATAAGAATGGAAATAAACCATTCTAGTATTGCATGGCATATGTAGTATTAAAAGATGAGAACTTCAAACATAATTAGCATATTACAGGATAAAGCAAGGCAAGAAAGAACATAGTTGATGACCTTGTTATTACAGATTGAACTAAAGAGTTGATGGAGTTATGATTAACACTGCATAGATAAGCAGTATTCAGATGGAAAATATGCAAACAAGCCCTAAGAAGCATACTTATAATGATGTCCCCTTGGATACATTAAGTTCTCATAGCTTGTTTTACTCCATTGATTTCAAGGTTAATGAAATTCTCTAATTATGATCACAAAGCTATCTGTTCTATGCTAATTACTACATTAGGATGTATATGCTTACTCATTTTGGAATCATTTTAAACTAAATCCAGAAAGAACATATTTTTTCAATGTGGTGATACATACCTTCAATCTATGCACATAGACTAAGGAAATGCTAAAAAGAATTGTGTGGTAGTGGAAACTGCTGATGCTGATCCACAAAACAGTGGGGCGGAGAAGAGTAAAGCCCCAAGATAACCCTTAAATTATGGGCAACTCAGCACTTAAGTAGAGGATCTAAAAGTCTGGAAGATACTATCTTCTCCTTGCTCTGCCCAAACAGAATGTTGTTCATCAATTCACAAATAGCAACTTTTTCAAAATGCACAGTTGTAGAATGATCACATCAGATTACGCCCAATAATTTATTTGAATAGTGATTTGAATAGTCACAATACCCACATAATATCTATATAGCATATTTTCCTTCTGAATAGGATGATATGTTGGTGGGAATATTACATTTTTCTTAAACAGCATGGAACTTTATGTTAGAAAAATAGCAAACTAATGAAAAATATGAACATGTGTACATGAAAACAAGAAGTTATTTCAATTTTATCACCAGAATTTAATTATATTTTGCTTTAGTGTACATAATGGGACAATACTTATACATATCCTTAGTTTTCCTTTTCAGTTTAACTTCATGGAATATTTTGAAAAGTTAATCATTCACTGAATGGTGTAAGAGCTATGATTTCTACCTTGTTTCATGTTACATTTAAATGTAAATGCAATGACAGAATGTTTGACATGTACATGCAGCCCAGTGTCTCAAAATATTAGAATTTCTGGTAATGCTTCAAAATATAACCTGAAATTAAAAATCTCTTAAAAATAGAGAATGGAGCAGTGGATTGGTAGTTATGGCACTTCCTGGCATGTGCAAGGACGTGGATTCAAACACCAGCACCATGTACACAACTAAGTGTCGGAGCAACAATAGCAACATAAATAAAATAGATTGTCTCCTCTCGCACACTGTCCCTCTCTTTAAAAAAATTTTTTTTGGAAAGTATTATGTTTTTAAAATACTTTCCAAAAAAAATTTTTTTTTAAAGAGAGGGACAGTGTGCAAGGGTATCTTTCCAGGGGACTTAGAATCAGCACATTACAGTGACACAGCAATATCGATGTTCAGAGCAGCACAATTTACTATTGCTAGGCTATGGAAACAACCCAGATGTCCCTCACTAGAATGGATCCAAAAACTGTGGTACATTTATACCATGGAATATTACACAGCAATTACAATGATATTGCAGCCTTTGAGGGTAAATGGATGGTTATGGAAGAGATCATGATGAATAAAATCAGCTTAACCCAGAGATCTAAGGGTCGATTGTCTCCACTCATCTGTGGAGGTGGGGACTAGACCCTGGACAATGAGAAAGTTGGTCTAGTAGCATGAGTTAAATCCAGATAAGATGTAATGCTTTACAATCTAATACTTTTTTTAGAGTTATAACGGGAAGGGGAAGGGAGGGATAAGGGAGGGTAATTGCAGGGGGCACTCCTGGGGATAATTGCAATATCCAAAATATATACACATCTTATACACATTTTATATTATTTTGTTAAAATCTTGTAAGGTTGCTCAAAAAAAACTTTTATGAAAATACATGGTACAAAAGAAATTGTATATTTTGGTTTGACAAAAATTCTACTTGATCCAAAACAATGAACACCTTCCACTGATTATTTCATCCTTTAATCATTCTCAGTTACTCAGTATCTAATGTGAAAGTTGATTCTGAATGGCTGAAAGAGCAGCCTCCAAAACATGCATGGGTGGAAAATGGTAGCTGTGCTCTCCTCATGACCATGCTCTCAGTCACTAGGATGAACTTGAATTCAACAGACTAGCTTTCTGACATCAGCAATGAGAAGTATTTAACATTCAGTGAAACGCATTTCACAAGGGGATCTGTACATTTAGAGCTTCTACCAACCTTCTCTCCTGCCTGACCAGAAGGACCTGGGTCTCCAGTGGGACCTGCACGACCTTTGGGGCCTTCAGGGCCATCTTCTCCTCTTGGACCTATTTGACCAACTTCTCCCTGAAGTATAGAGAAATAACATTTTATAACAAAACATATTGAATGCCAACAGGCAGAAATTCCAGGCTATCACAAAGTCAGATTCTTCAACTTCTGCTTTGTGTACTCACGTTTTGTTTTTGACAAGGAAGCTTACAAAGGTTTGAGTTCAACTGCTCCATTACCAAAGAAACTAAATATAACCTAACACACTGAAAATTTTCAAAGTCAGATGTTACCATATATGTTAACATGCTTTTAAGATATTTGTGTTGGAGAATGACAAAGAGGAAGAGATAGAGATAGACATGGACAGAGACCAAGAAAGAGACCACCAGCAGAGAAAGATTGAGAGAAAAAAAGATTAGAAAGCAACTTTGGAAATCGTCATTTGAAACACAAGAAAAACTATCATTTTAAACTTGATATTTATCTTTAAGGAATTAGGAACTGGGATATAAAGTGATTTTCTCCCATCCTGGACATAAGCTTCATGTGAATTCGGGAGGAAACCAAAATCTTCTACAGCATTAGTTTTTATTCAGAGGTATTAGGTACAATTATTATGTTAGTTATAAAAAAATTCCCACTAAAGGATCTAATATGCTTTATGTGAATCATATTTTTTGGTTTTTAGAGCTCCTGTTATACTCTGAAATTCAAGACTATTCAAAATTTGCAAAAGTTGATGAGTTTCCAACCTGCACAGCTCAAAGAACGGACGAAATTTAGAACAAGGCTGTCAGATTAAAATATTTTGATCACTGTCATCTAAAACTATCTAGACACAACAATCATATACAGATGCTTCTTGACATTCACTAGTGTTATATCTCAATGAATCCACTGTGAGTTGAAAATATCGTAAGTCAAAATTCATTTAATATACCTGACCTATGAAAATCCACAGCTAAACCTGGCCTACTTTAAAAGTGTTCAGAACATTTATGGTAGTTTACAGCTAGCTAAATAATCTAATGAAGCCTGTTTCATAATACAGTGTTGAGTATAACATGCAATGAATTGAATACTCTATTGAGAGTGAAAAATATTTGTATGATTGCAATAAATTCTAAGAATCACAAAATCAAATTCTCAGTTAGGGACCATCTATAAATATATGTGAATTGTACACAAAGTGTATGCAGGTGGTCCCCAACGTGCAATGGTTCAGCTTACAATTATTCTACTATACCATGAAGCAAAAGCATGTGCATTCAGGGGAAACTATACTTCATCTTTTGGATTTTCATCTCTTCACAGGCTGTCCCATGCAGCTTGATATTCTCTCACATTGCTGGGCAGTCTTAGAGAGGCTCAGGCTTCACCAGCCCCATCACCAGCAGGGTAAATGACTTATTTTCCACAGAATAGCATGCTGCTAAGTTGTGATATTCAGTAGGTTAAGCGCTTTCAGTGTATTTTCAATTCATAATATTTCCAACTTACAATGGGTTTATTGGAACATAACCGTATACTAAGTAGAAAAGTATCTGTTGGAAACATATGCATTTGTGTGTTTTATAGGAGAAATTAAAATTTAATATGTCTAGAAAACAAGTGATACAACAGTAGCTCCACAAAACTTAAAATGTCTAATCCTCATAAGCACCCAAGTGAGCCAAATTTCAGATAGTGCAAACATTTACTCTGTGCTTACCATATTTAACAATAAGAATGCATGTAAAATATGTAACTTTATATATAAACAATTTTTATTTTTACTTACTCTGTCACCTTTAAGACCCATGTCACCTTTGAATCCTGGAAAGCCATCTTCACCCTGAAAAATATGTGAAATAAACAAGTGTTTAGTCAGCCATATGGAAGAATCAAAAATATTATATAAAATGAGGGCTAATAGAGGAAATTGTTCTGGGAGTTATGAATCCTTGCTGTGAAATCTAATCCCTCCCTACTCTCTCCATTCTCTTACCCATAGAATTTTTCATAAATGTGTTCTAATGTGTTCATCTCCAGGAGGAAATAAGGAAAAAAGTTAATATGTAACTAATCAGCTAAACATGGATTACAAAGTCTTGGCCTTCTCAAAAAGTGTTTTAACCCTTAATTTACTATTTTTAAGAATTATAGATTGTGCATTTAACATCCTTTGCTTTGCATGTATGTCTTCTAACTCATTCTCTAATCTTTTCAGGTGAAAACAGGAAAGAGAAAGAATATCATTCATATGCAGAGATTACTCATCATGGTAGCTTATGTATGGAGCAAAATGCTGAAAACTGGGCATCCTTTAGCAAACAGACAACTGGGCTGTGAAAATATTTCCATTCTTCCTGAAATCTGAAACCTTCATGAACACCTTTATTATCTCTGGATTTCAGGAAAAAAATCCTAGAGGATGATTATTCATGTATTTAACATTAAGTGAGCATTTCCAATATTCAAAGAACTGTGGGATATTTTGACTGTTTTCTTTCAACCAAAAAACAGAAGGTACAACCTTTGCAGTAGTTTTGAGTACAAATGAAGTACAATGGGAAAAAGGGAATAAGATGATGTCTGTCATGGTTCAGATGTAAGGTGTCCTCTAAAAGCTCATGTGAGAATGTTAGAAATCTTAGAGAAATGATTGGGTTAAGACTTCCCTAACCCAATCAGTGAATTAATCCTCTGTTAGGGATTAACTGAATGCTAACTGAAGGTGGGCAGGGCGTTGCTGGAGGTGGGTCACTAGAAGGGCATGTCTTCAGGGTATACGTTTTATATCTGTTGAGTGGGATCTCTTCTGCTTCCCGATTGCAGCACCCTGAGTCACTTTTCTGCCATGATGTTCTGCTTCACCTTGAGCCCCAAGGAATGGAGCCTACCTTTTGTGGACCAAGACCTCTGAATCTGAGTCCCCAAATAAACGTTTCCTCCTTTAAAATTGTTCTTGTCTGGTCTTTAAGTCACAGTAGCTAAAAAGCTGACTAAAGCAGTGTGTTGATGATGGGTTGATGGTGGTGGTGCTGGTGGTGGTGAGGCAAGGCATGAGTGAGCAGGTGTGATGGGTGGCTTCTCATTTTATTTGATAGTAGAAAATAGACAAATTTCAGAGTTGGAGGAAAGGACACTTTGGACTGGGTATGAGAGCAAAGCTAGGAAGGACAGATATACTTATTTCTATATCCTACAAAAATGTCCTCTATTGAAACACAAAATTGATCATTCTCATTTTAAAAATCATGGATGTTTCCAAACTGATGAAAATGAGCTGCCCCTACCATACCATGATCTAACTTTTGAACTCTTCGCGCTTTTGTTTTGCATTTTCCATCTCCACCCAAAACTTGGGAGTTCTAGAAACACGAAATTATTTTCATTCATAATGTACCTGCAAACCCTTTCCCTTCTCTGTATATCCAGTGATATTTCACTCTTCACCGCGCAGCATATGAATCTGCTATGGAGTGTTCTGACCTCAAAATTTTCCTAAAATTAACCTCTCCATTCAGTGTGTCCCAGCTATACCTCTATCATTTCAACAATATGATTTACTACCCTTAGTAGATAACAAATCACTTCCACTAAATACTGAAAGGCAAGAATCACATCTAAAAAAAAGTCTGAGTTTCCAGCACATAATATAATTTTGACCTCTGAAACCATGTTACTCCTTAAACCCTTATGAAGGGATTATTTAGAAACTATCCAAGCCTCAGTGGGAGTTTGGTAAGGTACATGAAGGTTCAGAACATACCAAATGCCAAGCAATTTTGAACATGAGACCTAAACCTTGAAAATGGTATCCAAATGTCTATCTTGTCTAACTCAAAGAATTCTGACAAGGGTAGATTTTTTCCTCAGGAGAAAAGTACAACATTTTCACAATCTTGTGGTGACATGATCTTGTAAGGAGAATTCACTCTATACTGAATGCAACTGGAGGAATGGCCGAGGTGTAAGAGCTGAAAGTGACCATATCCTTCCTTTTAACTGTCGTCTTCATTACCTTCTCCCTGGAGAGAAAAGTAATTACACAGCTGCCAAGTCTAAAGAATGCTGCACTCTATATCTGAGAATCGGGGACTGTCCTTAGGATTGTTCCAGGCAGACTATTTATTTACTTAAAACCGGAACCTAGGGGCCTGATGCAGTGGCTCAGCAGTTTCGGAGCTTGCCTGCAATGCGTGAGGATGTGGGTTCGAACCCCAGCACCACTATACACAAAGTGCCAGAGCAACAAAAGCCACATGAAAAACTAAAATCGATTCTCCTCTGTCTCTAAAAAATAAAATAAAAAGCTGGAACCTAGAAAACATGCTGTGGCTCTTTCAAGTCTGTTGTCAGCATTCATAATGAAAAAAACATTAGATGTCTCAAATTCATTAGGCACATCTTTAAACAAATGACATACCAATTTCTGAAGTAATCTTCAGAAAAACAGTAATCTTATTGGAAGATGAGTAAAACAAGAATTCACCTTTGCTACTTGGTCTATTGGGCTGAATTCCTAGAGGTTTTGGGGGACAAATCTGGGACCAAAAAATAATCTTATTTAAGGTACTAATTTATTATGTTAACTTTTAATAATTCATATCATATAGTAAAGAAAAATAGTGTCAAATTTCTTTATCTCTTACGGGATATACAGTGGATTATCTTGCAAATGCAAAGAAAATAAGTAATGTATATTAATTCATAAGGGCTTAAAGATCCTTCACAGTTTAAAAACAAAGATTCTTAGCAGTATAATAAGATTCTTATGGAATTTCTCTAACTCAAAAAATGACAGCATTTGATTAATATGTTGGAAAAAACTAGGTGAAAAATACCTTGACGTTGTTTAGAACAATCTTTTCACAGAATTAAAATGAGGCTCAGGGAGAGTAATCTTTCATTACTCATACTAAATAAGTGGAAAAACTGAATCTGAACCCAGAACGTTTGACTCTCACCACTGTAATTACTTTCTTCTGTATTAACTTGTTCTGAAACAAGATGCTACTCAAAATAACCAATAATCTCAAGATGCTTCCTACATGTAAGCAATGTGTGCTTACTTTTGTGGGGTTTTCTTCACATTTCTCATCACCTATAATTTTATTGACCTTTGTCAGCTTCCAATTACCCCAGTGAGATAGTTTCCAGTGAGGTGTTGCAATCGTCACCTCGATTAAACATCTCTCCTTTAAACACTGTCTCACCCCCTTCAAAACACTTTTTCACTAATTCCAGAGGAAAAACATTAAATTGATTTGTAAATGTTTTTACCAGAAAAATCCAAGTGGAAACCACAATTTTTAACCCTGGACATCCTCCAAATAACTGCAAGCTAACCGTCTGAACCATCATACCGCTCCACCCCCTACTCAGTAGCATATTGTACCAAGTCCATCCGTCATGATCAGGATGAACTGGCACTATCATCCAAGTCGCTGGGCTAATTCAAACTGCACAGTTGTCACGCAATAAAACTGACAATGTAGTGCCACACCTTTACTACCTGTCAGTAGTTTGTTTTTTTCCAGAAAAAGTCAACTTTAGTGGACAGGAGAAATAGATCCTTCCTTGCTCTCCATTCCCTACAGCCTTTTGGCAGCATTATGACTGAAAATAAATCATTTAATATTACAAAGTTACCATACATCTTTCATTTACTTGACCAAGAATTTGTACTGCAAACCTACATGTTTTTAATTTTTATGTAATAGTAAGAATTCAATACTGATTCTAAGTAATGCCATTTCCTTTTCATTTCAAAATAATCTTTGAAGGACTCAGGATTCTACATTCATATTGAATATTTACTTGAAAAAAAAAAAATCTGAATTTCACGTTCCTAAGCCAAAGCTTGTTAGTCTCTTAAATGCCGTATTAGAGAGGCCATATTCACAAACATCCTCTACTCTACCTCTCCCTGGTTTTAGTTTTATTTCCCTCTCTAAAAGTCTCTGAATGTAGCATCACATGGGAGTCTTCCTTTCTCCCCAGTTGTTTTGTAATACACTTCAGTTTATGAATTTGGAGTTTAGAAGAGTAAAAAGGCATGAGCCTGCTTCTCTCATGCGTATAACTGATACTGTACAGACCCTGTAGTAAACCCTATGATTGACAGAGTTAAGCACATGTAGGAAAAAAGGGATGCACACCTTTACCTCTGTCCCGTGATTTAGCCCTCACCTTAGGCTACAAAATAGGTTGTTTTACTTTGTTTTAAGATTCCAAGATACAGTATACAAGATTAGTTACATTGTCTAGTATGTAAGCAATTGTTCAATATATTTGGTAAATAAAATACATGTTGAATTTAAGTTTTATGTGTTAGATACACAGAAATTAAAATCACCTAACAATTTTTACCTTTTCACCTTTAGATCCCTTGAGACCTCTGACGCCATCTGCTCCCTATGGAATAAATTAGAAGTATCAGCTTATTATGATGTTTTACACTGAGATAAAATAATGTGAAAACAATTTAACATTTACCTTTACTCCTCGGGGACCAGGGTAGCCAATAGGACCTTGTGGACCAGGGGGACCCTAAAAAAGATCCATTGCAATTTAAACGTACAATACTTTGACAATGCTTCTCATTCACATGCTATATTTTACCAAATAACTAAAAAATATCACATTTTTCTACTAATACTTGATAAAGATCTCTTGGATAGTTTATCATTTGTTTCTCTAGTCAGATATGATTAACAAGTCATGTGAATTGCACTACCCACTCTATGTTCTACATTAATGCTAAAAATAATACACCTCCTGTGGTTTGGATAAGGTCTGAGTGTTCCCCAAAGGTTCATATGCTAGAAGCTTGGTCTCCTCTGTGGCACTGTTGAGAGGAGTAGAACCTTTGAGAGGGATACAGTTAATGCCATTTTAACAACAACTCAAAACTAACAACTCTAACAAAAATGAGCCTGTCCTAGCCACTATATTCTCTATAGTACCAAGAATTCTCATTAAGCTTATGGAATAAACTTTCATTTTAATATTTCGTTTAGGGATTTTCATAGTCATTATACTTAAAACCTGACATCCTCTTGCTAAAAGCTACCAGAAAGTAATAAGGACAACGTTGGGGTTACACAGCTAGCTTCATGATATTCAGTAATTTTGGTCCAATTTCATTATTATAAGTATGATATATTTTTATACATATATAAGTGGAATAAATTATCTATTCCTGAATATGAAAATATATAAAAACTGGCATACCTTTTATAGACAAACAATAACTAAAGGGACTTGATTTATATTAAAATGTCAGAAAACTTTTAGAAATTAAAAGCATATTCACAGACAGATGAAATATTTTTCATAGTTTTTAATATTCTCCCATTCCTTTGTGAGCACACAAATATATAAAGATATATATATATATATATATATATCATGCCAATTAAGGCATTTTTTTTCTTAGAGATAAATTGACAGGACATTTAAATGGTTACTTAACCTACCAAAGCACCCTTTTCTCCAGACTGGCCTTCTTTTCCAGGATGACCCTAATAAGTAGAAAAGATATGCACCAGCAAGACATAATATTAATGGTAATTAATATTATGACAATTCATTTTTGTTCAAATCTATTGAGATCACTCTATTTTTCCAAAACATTGAGATTTGTGTATTTGTTTCTTTAAATAACATAAGAAATGGTGGAATTTAAGATTTTGTATATTTCATTAAATAGAGTACTATTAAGAAAATTTTTAAAGCATATACAATACATATTGCCCATTAACTATTTAAATCTAATACCAAATGTTCTTGCACAGATATTTTTATCTGACTTGTATTTTGCATATCAAGTGATCATGTGTATATTCATAAGGAAATCAAAGCACTATGTAAATGAAAAATCTGAAAGCCAGACCATAAATACTAATACTGTTAGCAATCAAGTTATTGAGGTTCAGTAAATAAAAACATACAGCTAAATGACAATTAGAGACAAAATGAAAAATCTCAAATCCTGACTTGCAAATCTGAGTAAATAGCTTGAAGAGAAAAAAATGCATAAAAAACACATTAAAAACAAAGGTAGATGTTGCACATTTACATTACTTGTTACTAAGCGTTGTGAAATAAATATTGCTACATTTCCAGAGGAGGAATATATTCCAGAAGTGTGAGGAATTTTCATGGGTATTATCTGAGGAACTTTGTTTTGAAGCTTCATCTGGACTCTTGGATAAAAAAGTGGAGAAGGAAGATAGGATGGGTAAGTCCTTTGTATGAAAGGAAATGGACACAAGGACAAGTACAGTCACAGAAAATGTACAGAATGCCAAGGAAAATGTGAGTAGATCTGTCTTTCTGGAGCTAATGCTTCATGAAGAAGTACAAAAGTAGGAGCTTCTGGAAGGTACTAGCCTACAGTTTCAGGATAAGTTTATCTATAGGCCACCTTGAGCTCATTAAAGATTTTGCAGTTCTGAAGTGACATGATGAAATGATTGTTTGGAAAGATCAATGTTTAATTACTGGCTCAATTTACTTTTATTACTGAGTACATATAATTTCCGAAACACATGTAAAAATCTACTTTTGAATATATAGAAAATATGATGACCAGGGAGCTATTACTTACAGGAGGCCCATCAGCACCAGGAAGTCCAGCAAGACCTGGTTTTCCTTGTGGTCCCTAATCAAACATTGAAATAATTTATTTTAAAAATAAAAGTAATGAAAACTGACTTTGTACATACCAATATAGAACTGGCAACATAATTGATATGGCTTCTAATTATAACATTTAGATAACATTTTAACATTTTATGTAGAAAAATGGCATAAATGAAAATCAAGTTTAACATACTTCAAAACTATGCTAGTTTTTAGCCTGCTCAGTGTTTTTTTTTTTAAGAGAAACAATTTTATTTAGTTTTTCACATGGCCTTAGTTGCTCCAACACTTAGTTGCGTACCTGATGCTGGGGTTCGAACCCAGGTCCTCGTGCTTGCCAGGCAAGCACCGAAACTGCTGAGCCACCGCTCCAGTCCCATGCTTAGTAGTCTTAAATGGGTTCTTTTTAAATTAAAAAGTTAGTTGCTAATGCCACAACTATAGCTTAAAGAATTAAAAGGAAAATAGAGGTCAAAAATCCACCAACTTAGAACAATGACAAGGTAAGCATTGGTTTTCTCCATCTATAATGTTAATATAAACCAATTCAAAAAGTAGTCCTGAGCCCCAAAGTGATGTTTTGGTTAACGATGAATCACATACTCAATGGTGGAACCATAAGATAATGGAGCTGAAAAATTTTTGCCAAGGGATGTCATAGCTATCTTATGGCCCTAAAGCAATTCATTACTCATATTTGTGGTGGCATCAAACATACTATACAGCCAGCTGTATAAAGGTATTGCACTATTGCATGTAGTATGTAACTTGAAATTATGATTATGTTAATGGTTTATGTATTTACTATATTATATTTTATCATTAGAGTATAATCCTACTTATAAAAAATTTAAGCAGTATGCTGTATCATGCTGGAAGCAACCTCACACTTCTATTTACCGCATTTCATCACACTAAGGGGACACATCAAGTGACTGACCTATGTCATCTGGGTTCATGTAGTATGTGCCATAATGCTCATGTAAGAGTGCAACTGCCTACTGGTACATTTTGCAGAAGGTATCCTATTGTTAAGTGACACATGACTATAATTTCATAACAGTGAAATACAGAAATTCTTAAAACATTTTGAGAAATAAATATTGTGTGAAAATTATTCACAGGACGTGGAGAGAAACATCTCTATGTATAAGCACATAACCTAATACACAGCTAACAACTAATAAAAAGTCACTATTCAACATATCACTCTAATCACTGTTTAACCATAGAGGGTTTCAAATTTTATTTAACATAACCATTGCTAAGTTTGAAACATGGTAAGAATCATCACTACGAGAAGTAAAAAAAAAAAGCAGGCATTGTACTGAGATTAACTCTCTTCTCCACTTGTCAGTCAGGACTTCTATCCAATTGAAAAGGCAGAGATATTAGCAAGCCTAAATCCTGGACAGTTTAGAGATTTTTCATTCTCAAAGAGTACTTAGAATAAACATTGTGTTCATGTTGAGTGATATTATGGCATTTTACAGGAAAACATCAATCAAATCACTGTGGAAAAAAGGTAACTTTTAAATTGAAAAATTAGAATTTGTAACTGCAGTTAATTGCATCTAGTTTATAGGTTTTAAAAATTTCAATCCCCTCCAATCTGTAAGGTCATATTCAGACAAATCATTTAACATTATGTAACAATTATTACAAAATACTAGATATCCAATGGTAGCATTTTGCCTTTCATTTAAATGACCTTTTACTCTCAAGACACTGGTCTTGTTTCTTTAGAACAAAATGTAGTTCACAAACACAGAAGTTCATTATTGTTATCAGCAACTGTGATATTTCTATGACAACTCAGTGAGCAATACTACTTTGATCTTTTTTTGGTGATATATATTTCCAGGTAAATATTAAAATTCTTGTACTATATTTTTTTTTTAATCAAATTGAAATCAATCCATCTCTTTTGAAATGGAAGTTCCATGACAGCAGAATGGTCTGTCTTTTAAACTGCTTGATGTATCCCTGGAGGAGTAGGAATAAAAATGTCATCTTGTTTAGATTTTAATAAAATAGTTAAAATTTATTGAGTATCTATGCACTGTGCAGAGCAATTTAAATGCATTATCCTCTGTCTCAATGAATCTCATGAAATATTATTTAATATGTGACAAAGCTGCTATTCAAATGATTCAAAGTCCACATCCTTGTCTTCAAAATCCCTTCCATTAGTGGATATTTTGTGTCATACTGTTTCATAATGAGCTCATAGAGTTATGGAATTTGCTTTTGGTAAAGCAATTAATGTGTGAGATAATGAATGCCAAACTCAAAAATTAAATCACAGGAAATATTTGGTATACTTATGAAAAATGTGAGAAAAAATATGGTTCTTATCCATTTTAACTCAGTAAATTAAACTTCATGAGATATTTTGTTAAAAATACATAAAAGAAATTGGAGATTAAAAATGCATGACATTAAATTATATGTAAATGTTAGATTCTCCTAGGAAACAATTAAAAATTACTGTTCACCAGTTTGGGGAAATAAACCTTTTGTACCAGATCATAGTAATATCATAAAAACAATATAAAAACAATAAAAATATATGCCATATATGCAATGTAACTAAAATGTTCCCCTTATGTCCTTTTTCAAAATTTTATTATTTGGTACCAGAGATTAAACCCATTGGCACTAAACCACTGAGCCACATCCCCACCCCTTTGTTAGTATTTTGAGATAGGGTCTTGCTAAGTTGCTCAGGGCCTCGCTAAATTGCTGAGGCTGGATTTAAGCTTATAATCTTCATGCCTCAGCCTCCCAAACAGCTGGGATGATAGACGTGTACCACCACGCCTGGCTCACTTATGTTCTTGAGTTTTCTCCTTTTGATGGAAAAAGACTATCTAAATTTATAATTTGGAAATGTTCAGAACAGAGACAGTACCAGCATGTACTTAAGATCACTCTTATCACTAAAAATGTAGTGAACAAAGTAGCATATTTTACCTTTAGCTCAACAATTCAGATATGTCAATGTTTCCTAAGAGCAAACTCCTCTGAATAACCCAGGTTATGCATCACAAAGCAGTAGTCAAAAATTTAATAGGTACATGTATCAAGTGCAATCTATAGTAAATACAGTATATTTATTATGATAAATAAAAACGTTAAGATTACACTAGTCCAGATTACACTTGTTGATCCAAACCAAAAGTTAAAAATCACCTTTGGACCCTAATGTCTTGAATTCACAGGACATTTTTCAACACTCCTATACTGCCAGTATACAGGAAAGTACTTTAATGAGCAATTAAATTTGATATATTAACTCTTAAAACTCAATAAGATAATTAAGCCAATTACAGTATAATCCAGGGATTCAACTATATGTTTTAACATAATTGACAGAAAGGCCAATAAACACATGAACATATGCTCACCACTACTAGGAAAATACAAATTAAAACCACAATGAAACATCATTTCACACTAACAAGAATGACCAAAAATAAGGAGACCAAAATTAATAAGTACTGATGAGTGTTAGGCTGGCTGGGGGTGTGGCTTCAGTCAAGTCAGGGAGGCCACACAGGCTAAGGGGCATGGCAAAGGGAAGCTTGCCCAAGAAAATAGCCAATCGAGATGCTGGCAGGCAAGCTCCAATGGATTGATGGATCCACCAGCCAGTCTCTGAAGTACCAACCCCATCGTCAACTTCCAGTTAGCTAGCAAAACCAGCTGCCTGGCAAAGGTCCATTTTCCCTGCATGGAGCCCGTTTCCCTTGCCCAATATCACTTCCCATGCCTGCCCTAGGTCACTTCCCATGCCTGCCCTAGGTCACTTCCCATGCCTGCCCTCATTATGGTGGCACAGGTGAAATTGGCCTGAGAGCAACAAACCCGATAAACATCTCTGCCTGATTTTTACACCAGTATAAATCATTCTTTTCTATTTTTACAATGAGAAGGTGGAAAAACTGGTATCCTTATGTTTTACTTGAAACAAAAAAAAAGGTACAATCACTTTAGGAAGCTTCTGAGAAGCTTCCTAAAGTGTTAAATGTAAATTTACCATATGACCTAGAACTTCTAAGGATCTACCAAAATGAAATCAAGGTATGTCTGTGCAGACACCTGCATGAAATTAATATTCATGGTAGCACTATTTTATGGATAAAAGTAAAAACTGTAAGTTATCCATATGACCAGCAACTGCTGAATAAGATAGAATACTATTTGTCAATAAAAGGGAACAAAGTACTAATACATATTACCACATGGTTAAACATCAAAAACATGGTTAAACACCAAATTAGACAAGCTAGACATACAGGTCATATACTGTATCTAGTCATATGATTAAATCCATATATCAAATTCATTCACATATTTCACTCATGGGATATTCTCAGAAGGCAAATCTGACAAATTAAAGCTGCTGTTCTCAAACTCTTGGGGGTGGATATGGACTACTAATTAACACAAATATTCCTTCTACACTATAATATTCTTGTGTTAGATTGTGGCACAACTCTAAATTTACTAAAAATTATTTACTGTACATTTAAGTGAATTTTGTGGCATATTAATTATACCTCAATAAAGGTGGTTTTTGAAATTGGTATGTTGATAGAACTACACAAAAGATTCTCTCAAAAAAAAAAAAAAAAAAAAGAAACAACTTTAGTTTTTCACATGGCCTTAGTTGCTCCAGCACTCAGTTGTGTACATGGTGCTGGGGTTTGAACCCGGGTCCTCGTGCTTGCCAGGCAAGCGCCGAAACCACTGAGCCACCGCTCCAGCCCCCAAAAGTAAGATTCTTATACCTAACAATTACGCTGTAACTACAGTGGACAAGATCTACTACTCAGGGAATCTGGCAGAGTAGAACTGGGAAAAGATCTTTAATTAAAGATTGTTTTGATCCAGTCATTGATTTATTAACAAGGACATCATCTGTCATTTACACATGTGAAAATAGTGGCAGTGACTAGTTCAGTTTTCCTTAATCAGATCATACTACAAACCCTTTGTTGAAAAACGTGATTTGGGTTTGCTTGCAAGTAATGAGAATGAAAATGGAGAATACAAATAGAAAACATTTATGGTGGTAGGTTTCTGACATTAACAGCTGAGAATGTCACTTTTGGCAGCTGTCCAGATAGCAACTATGCAATATTTTATCATTCACAATTTAAATATGAATGAATCCTGGCCATACTGCGTTGTGTTTTAACTTCAGATTAATTACTTATGTACTGTGCTATATGAGTATCTCATCGGAAACAAAAGGCAAGCTTTGTACCTGCTTAAGGCTATTAACACAAATTATTCACTAGAGATTACTAGAATTACAGGAGTAACTTACCTTTTCACCAGGAGGACCAATTGGACCTTGTGGACCAGGAAGACCCTATTTTAAAAGAATTTCATGTTAGCAATCACATCACTAGAACATATTTTAAAAACAGTATCTTATTAGCTCTCTATTGCACATGAAATGCGCTATGAGAATCAATGTGTACACATGTGTAGGCGTAGACACACCCACATAGTCTCTGCACTCCCTAGAGTTTGAGAACACTGAGGAGTTGTACAAAAGCTACTCTTGTTGCAAAGGGCTGCAATGTGATCCTATTCAGAATCCGCCTGCAGGTGTGGCTATTCATCCTGGCATTCTGTGAATGCTGAATGACTCATTTTTCTCTTGGAAGAAAGGGCTTTCACATGTTTAAGTTGAAAAATATATGAAAAAAAAAAAGATTTTAAACGATTTTAACCCTACATAGAAAATGTTGAAGTCGTCAGTTTTGTGAATAGAGACCATTTTTACCCCATTATCACAAAGAAGCTGTAATAGCATAGACTTACTTGAGGTCCTGGATTCCCTTGCTGACCTGGAGGTCCAGGCTCCCCTTGGGGACCCTGCAATTGGAAAATATAAAGTCCTAATAAGGCACTTTAGCAAAATAGTTTTGGGGGGGTTTCTTTTATTTTCTGCTGAAAATTAGTTTTCCCTCAAGATCATTTGTAAAGCATTGAAATTGTTAATACTAGCAGTAGTTAATGCAATTAACAAAATGTTGTAAATGTTAGGGGACAGAGGCCAATGTTGGGAATGCAAGGTTTATAGAATAATTCTATAAAATGGGCCCACTATGCTGACCCAAAGCAGTTTGCCTGCATAGAGCCTGCCTAGCCTAGGGAAGCAGAGGTGTCACATTCCTCAGCAAGTTACCTATTGTCTGCAGAGGAATTGCCAGACCAAAATAATGTTTATAGGAGGAATCAAAATTACCCTTGAAGGGAGACTTGTGACCAGATCCTAAAATTCAGGAAGAGTAGGGTAGTTCCTCCTAACCAGAAAATCTGTAAGGATGTATGGTTAAGAATTCAACTGGAACCAATCAACAGGGACCAAAAGAACTTAGAGTTACTGTTGCAGTGAGGAGTTAATCACCTTGCGGACAGTCAAAAATTAAGAGTTGGACCTGGGCTTGACTTTCTGGAAACTTTTCTGGAATCCCCAATAAAAGTGGAATGCAGGACAGACACATTGTCTCTGAGAGGACCAGCTCTGACCCTTGAGAATGTCCCCTTTTCCTATCCCTTCAATAAATTCTTTACTGTAACACTGAGTGACATATTGGAAATTTTTGACTTGATCATAATCAGGTTGGAGAGGGTCTTTGTGCTGCTTTAATTTCCCCAAAAGACCCTAGCTCTATAACATTTTAAATTTAGCAGCAAAAATCCTTAAAGCCCAGATTCAGAGATGAGCTTATAGATACTTGCTACATACCATATTTCCTTTTGGTCCTGGGGGTCCATCTACACCTGCAATACCCTTCAATAAAGAAAAAATATGTACAGTTGTTTAAAAATTCAGATGCTAAACAAATTCAGAAAGGCTACTCTAATAACATAATACCCCCTAACCAAAGGTGACTAAGATTCCTTTTAGGATTAAATTAAAATAGGGAATTAATGAAAATAAGACAGGGCCGACACTTTCCCATCCGTGTCCACCTTGGAGATAATCTACCATACATTTTTATGGTGTGCTTGAGAGTTATCATGAAACTCATAAGACTAATAAAGGAAAAAGAGGGAAAGGAATGGTCAGTTACACTGAGAGGCAGCATCCTTAAAACTTAGAATACAAAAGGAAGCTAACTCTTGGTTGCTTAAGAAGAGCGTTTGCACACTCCCAAGTTTGCATAATTTGTGAACAAGCTTTCCCTAGGAAATCCAGAATGTTTTCAGCAATACATACAGGCTGCCCTGGAGGTCCTGGAGTTCCCCTTGGTCCCAGCAAGCCTCTCGGGCCCTAAGGACAGTAGAAAAGAAAGCGTATCCTCAAGAGATGCCTTTAGAATAGGACTTTTCCCTTGAAAAATTCCAATATAATATTTAGAGCAAAAATTTGTACATCTCTTAATACACTGAAAGTGATGTTTAAAGTACCATTTATGAATTATAAGTATCTAGTGTTTATACTAATCGAAAAGCCAGAAACTATGCAATGAGTCTTTAATATAGAAACTATGTCCTTGAGGTTATAACATATGAATACTTAAGGGGTTTTTTTATGTTAAAGAGAAAGGGACAGTGAGAATCAATTTTATTTTAGTCTTTCATATGGCTTTCATTGCTCTGACACTTTGTTGTTGTGTATGTGGTGCTGGGGTTTGAATCCATGTCTTCTTGCATGCCAGGCAAGCTCTGTAACCACTGAGCCACTGCCCCTGCCCCACTTAGAGAATTTTTAAAAGAAAAAGATAGTTTAATATTTTTTTTTTTAAGAGGGGGACAGTGAGAGAAACAAATTTTATTTAGCTTCTCATGAGGCTTTCAGTTCTGAGACTTTGTTGTATACATGGTGCTGGATTCAAATTCCCGTATGCCAGACATGTGCCATAACCGCTGAGCCACCGCTCCAGCCCCCCGTTTAATACTTATTAAAGGCATTTTTGTGCTACTTTGCACAATAAGATTCAGTGCTGTCATTCAAATCTGATAAACTAAAAATGCCTTAATTCTCTTTTACTTTACATTTACTGAGCTTTCATTCAAAAACAAGGGGATACCTATATATGCAAATTATAGAAACCATTTGCTTGATAGATTTCTCAAAGTATTATTTAAATTTATTTACTTTTCCTCTTTCCCCCCTCCTGCATATCCTTGCCTTCTTTAGAAAAGGCAATACAATAATTTTCTGTCTCATGTTTGACCATAATTGATTTGACAGGGTAATAAAAGAAAACTTTCTCTAGTCCTATCCTTTCAGTTAGCTTTGAGTAAACTTTAATAGTTCCATTTCCTTATTAATGTAGAGAAAAATGATATAATCCTTTTATCTGCCATGTATGAAGTCCCTTATTTTTTAGCTCTTCTGGTAAGATCCATTCATTCTAAATGCAAAACAAAAAAGTTGGGAGTTATGATACTTAGAACAGCAACAAAATTTTCTAAGAGTTTTGGCTAACAAGTATTATATTCCACAGTTTTTCCTCACGTGTCTAAAATTTTCTTTAAAACAGATGCCCTCTATATGTACCTTTAATTTTTTTTAAATTGATAACTGCATGCTTCGCTTAGGCAAGTCTGCAGTGTTTACTTGAGTTTATCATTCACTTTACATATGTAGAATCAGCCATTATTCCCAAACAGAAAAGTGGTGATTTAGAAATAAAGAAGAAATTGCTTACAGCTTCACCAGGAAGACCCCTGGGCCCTATTTCTCCATCTTCTCCCTGTCATGGACAAAATGGGAGGGCAATGCTCTTACTGTATCATTACAACACGGTTTTGCTCAGTCTTACATTCTAATTTTAAATATGTTTTAAAGAAATGAACTCAATATACCCTCATTCCATCATCACCAGGAGGACCAGGAGGACCTTGGGGGCCTCTTTCACCCTAATAAGACAAACATGATTAGCACATGATATAAGCAGTGTGTACACCAGTCTATCACTCTATCCACCTAACCACCTCACCAGATACACCAGGATGTCAGACAGACAGAACTTGTACTGTATTTGCATTCCTCACAATGCTTTGCAGAAAAATCATTAACTTACACCTCTACAGGCTTTACTTAGTATGCTAGGGAAAATGTTCCCTCAATTAATGCAAAATATTTAAATAAAAATATTGAAAATAATTTTCAGACAATTATTAGAAGCTTAGCATTTAAGAAATTTTGAAAGATAGTCTTATGTGTGACTACAAATTTGGTGAATTTAATTTTCTACTTTTAAATGTTATAAGTACAATTCAAAAAGACCAAAGGAGTCTTGGATTCATTTAAAAAACCAAAAATCTTATCTTGACATGTAATGCAGTGTACACTAGACATTAACTAAATTCATAGGTTTCTCTTCTCAGTTTTTCTTCTCCCATTTACCTAACTGCTGTCCTACATTTGTTCTGTGAAGTACCCAAAGCTGATTTTTTAAACTGTCTTTTCATTTAATTTACCACTAAAAATATCTACTGAATTGTCAGTATGGTGGTTTATTTACCTGTAGCAAATTGTAAGGCCTTGCATTGAAGTGAAAGCTCATAGCAACACAAAGAATAATATAGTCAATATATTGCAGTATTAATGACAGACTGTCTATGGACACTCTCCTTTGAGAGTACTTTTACAAAATGTGAGAAATAACACGTTTTAGATGCAAAATTAAATCTCTCCTTACATTGATGCCATGAGAATGATTGTATCTTTCTTCTAATATTTATTAGATGTAACAATTCATTACATTAATTTTCAAATATTTAAGTTCATTTTCATCTGATTTGCCAAAGTACATCAATACTAAAACATACCATAACATTTCCTTTATACCTCGATAAAAATAGATGATTCTTACCCTGTGACCTTTGTCACCTGGCAGACCTGGAAGTCCATCAAATCCTCGATCTCCCTGTAAATAATAATCATTATCACTGTCATATCCCTAGCATAAGAGTACATAGGTCTGTACTAATTTGAAAGTCAACTGTCATTTCATATCTAAATTTTTTTAAAATACAAAATTTTCTGGGTAACTCAACATACAAGATCTAAGTATATAAATATATGAACTCCTGACCTTTGCCCCAGGCTCTCCTGGCATTCCTCTTCCTCCATCAGCACCTGGACGACCCTGATAAAGAACAAATTAAAGAAAAGCAAGTCTTACTAACAAAGTAAAACAAAAACTGATCATTGCAGATATACCTCAAAATACACAATGAAAAGTGGTCATACCCTTTTCCCAGGTTTTCCTGTTGGACCAGGGGGACCTTGGACTCCTCGAGGGCCCTGTGTCAAAACATAATTAAATCATCTTGTAGAATTCTTGAATAAACTCAACTTTGAAAGTGTTGATTTTAGAAATTGATATCTTATTAGACTGACCTTAGTCATTTAAACAGGGAAATTATTTCTATGTAAAAAATTCAGATAAGCAGAAGAAAAAAAAAATCAATTTTTCTAAATGGCTTCTTACTAAAACAAGTCATTAATTAAATTTATATGAAGATGTGATCAAATTTAAACAAAAGATATAATGGGACACTAAGCATTACAAGCACCCTTAAGTACTCATTTTATTCTCAAAACCATGCGTTCCTTATTTCCTTTGAAAGAACATACTTTTCACCATCCATCCCATCTTTTCAAACCCTTTTCCAAATTCTTTTCTTTCATCTTTCTCTTCATATGTTGAATTGCTTCTCCTAGACATTTACTTTTTCACTGCAGTAATCATGTTGAATTATTTTCATGATGGAATCGTCTATTGGATTACTACCTGCTAAAGTTTCCAGCTAAGTCTGTTTCAACTAAATTCTCCCTCAGCTTAGCACAGTATCTAGTACATGTTTCTTCATTACCTACAACATTCCGGAGGATCATTTATTGACTGGCATTATATTGTTATATTGTGTGCATGTATGAATATATAATAAATATTGTTTACAACTATGCTGCACCAAAAATGTAGAAAAATTTAAAAGTTCTGATAATTTTGCTTGTTTTACATGACTTCTCTGGAATGTAGATGTGTTGCTTTTTTTGCATTTTATTTTTAAGAAATATACATGTGTGAAAAAGTTATTTTTACTTAGTAGCAGTATGATTATATATCTTACACATATATACATCTTACAACTGGGAGGATGTATGTTTTAATATAAAATTAGGTAATTATAGATCAAGATAGTTTCAGAATGAATGTTATATAGATCTTGATATTTAATTAACTATACACTTTAACATTAGTTTGAATTTTTATGTAATGAATTTAGTCAAAAAATGAAATCCACATTTGAAATTACAAATCATTTTCATGATTGCTATAAAGTGTTGATTCTAGAAATATAAAGCTAATGTTTTCTAGCAAATAGTTTAAAAACTTTAAAAAAATTATTTTGTGAGAGGACTCTACCCTAAACCTAGTTGGAAGATAAGGGGTAATAATAAAAAGACAAATATTGTTAATTTTAAATGACAATGATCCTTCGATACCACATCTCTTTGGATTTAAAAGAATCAAAAACTGCAAAGTCCACAAACTGCTATAATGCACTTTTGGATTCATTTTTTTTTTTTTAAAGTTTGATACGAAGAAAATTTCCAAATTTTGCAAAAGATTAAAATTCCTAGATTGTCATGTAGTGCATTTTAATATTTTCATGCAATTTTAAGTTAAGCTACAAATGTTTTCCGTTCTTTTATGATAAGCAATTTTAACTAAGCATGAAAAGGAAGCCTGCAAATTCTTAAGTCAGCCAAATGTCTATTTTCCCCATTTCAAAATAAATTATGGTACATCCACACAATGCAATACTGCTTAGCAACAAAAAGGAATCCACTATTAACGTACTCAACTGATGAATCTCAAAGGTGCTACGCTGGGTCAAAAAAGCCAGTCTCAAGGTTTCCTAATGTATGACTTTATTTACATATTTTGAAACTATGAAAAAACTGCTGTGATGAGAACAGATCAGTGGTTACCTGATACTTGGGGTCAAAGGTGTGATACCACAAAGTTGTTTGGAGTTATAGAATATTATCTATTCTAATGATTGTGGTGATGGTTACAAAAAAAGTGTTTTTAATTCAAGTTTTGCTTAAAATATATCTAGAAAGAAAAAATAAGTTGATGACCACTTGACATATCCTGCAATAAAATGTGAATATATATTCATTGAATATATCAGGAAGCATTTTTTAAAAAACTAATATTTTAGAGCATGGTGGCACATTCCTGTAATCCCAGCTGCTTGAGAGGCAGAGGCAGGAGGTTCACAAGTTCAAAGCCAGCCTCAGCAACTTCACAAAGTCCTAAACTTGGGGAGACCCTGTCAAAAATAAAAGGCTGGGGATGTGGCTTAGTGGTTAAGCATCTCTGGGTTCAATCCCTGGTACCAAAAAAAAAGAAAACATCTTAAAAGTAAACATTACCTTTTGTCTTCTAAAATACTGTATAATCTAATGGCTCTACTTATAATCATTGAAGAAAAAATGCTTTTAATTTGGTACTAAGATTTTTAAAATGTTCAGTTTACATGTTTATCATTTCTTAGTTTCCTTACTTCTATAAAGGTTTTGAACCTAGCTTCTTTTAAGTGTATTAATATCCTTTATGAGACGATGTGCTAAATTTACTTGCCATAGAAAACATGAGTATGAGGCACCACCAATTCTAGTAGAATTGCAATTTTCCTGCTCTGCTGTAGAGAAACTCTAGTCATTATTCTAAAGCTCTATTACTTTCAAGTCTGTTCCCACCCACAATTTAAATATGGTTTAAGTTACAGACAATTGGTCACTCCAGATTTTTCAAGTAGAAGAGGTGACATGAGCTTAAAGGTAAGGTAAATAGATTCTGCATTCATAACAGTTTTATCTAGCAAAACATTGAAGTATCTGCTAAGTCGATAACAAAATAACTGAAAAGAACAAATTAGTTTTACTATTTTTACCTGTGGACCTGGATCACCACTCTCACCTTTGGCCCCAGCTGAACCAGGCCCTCCCTGTCAAGAAAAATTGAATCCATGATCATTTAATTTAGCTATTCCCTGAGCATTTATATGCCACTATTTTCACTAGAAATAAATATTATCCTGAATATATATGGTCGAATTAGTATGATTGTATTAATTAAAACAAAAAGCTCTTCAAGTTCTTTCCCCGAAGGGCATCTTTGGTTAGCATATTGATTGTATTTCAGTGTCTAAGCTGTTTATAGATCTCTGAGTTTCCTCGTAACTACACCGAAGCCAATCTCATGAAACAGCTTTGAGATTTTCTTTAGGAAAATACACAAGGCCTTTAGGAAGAACTGCATGGTGGAGTAGTACTATTGCAACAAATTTTTGAATTTTATGCAAAAATATTGGCAAAATGTTACTGCTTTTATAGCCAGATATTTCTTAGACACTGAATTCCACTGTTATAAAATGCCAAGGACAGATGCTATTGCTATCATTATAATTGTGCTGAAATAATGTGAAAGCATTTTTCCCCAGATTGGTTTGTTTTTTTCCCATGAGACAAACTCATTATAATAAGCACTTTGTACAAATGCTTGCATAATTTTAAAAGTGCAATTAAAAACCCAGCACATTAACTGAAAACCTTAAACTACTTTATAAACAAGTTGTAAGTTTTCAAAATACACATTAGGCTGTTCCCTAAAAACATTAGCATATTAAAAATGAACATGGTGTTTACAGTTAACTTCATGCTGAAGTACACATTGTATATTTAAGAATTGTGATTTAAATCAATACACATCTTGTTAAATGATGTGGTGCAAAGTAATATAAAGATTAAATTACACTAAATCTAAAAATGTTAGCTTTCTAGAGCCTCCTGGTGGCTCCATAGTAAAATAACTACTAGTATCATTCCCAAGAAATATGGGCAGTAATGTAACATGAATTTCCTCATCTGGAAAGAATAATGACTTTCAAGCTTCTAATTAAGAATACTCATAACAATTTCAAGAGAAAAACTGGGTTTCAACTTGATAATTGAGTTGAACACAATTACAGAAGTCAACTTAATATGTTGTGTCATACTCCACGTACTCACATCTCTACTCAACACATTTTGCTCACTTATTCCAAACATTATCACACAATAATTGATAGTAACAGGCAAAAGCACGTTTTCTATATTTCCTGTATGGTTTATAGTACAGATCTCCGTTTGTCCACAAAACTAGATAAACTTTATAAAATGTTTTGGTGTAAGAATGAACATATTTATGTTGAAACATTAATGTAGATTTTGTTCTCTAAATTTTAATGCACAAAATTTTTACATTTTACAATTAGAGATCTGAAAGAATTTGATGTTTTTGAACAAAATATACTAAGAGGGAAATGGTGAGAAGACGCAATACATTTTCTACCCTTCAATTTTTAAAGGAAGCTAAAACTTTCCATAACAAAGAGATGAAGTATATAAAATGCATTGACCTTGATTGATATTGAATAAGTATACATGGTAGTCAACAATTTCTTTGCCAACATGTTATGATAAAAATGGCTAAAACTTAATGACTGGCCAAGGACTACCAAGGTAGCATGCTTCCCGGTTCTGCTCCTCTCTGCCCTTAACCTGCTAAGATCCACTTGCTTGTGTTTTTCATGAAATTCTTTGGATCATATAGTTTTACAGATCCTAGATTATAAATTTCAGAGAATATAGCAGTTTTCCAAACATACATGTCTATAAGAATCAACTTGCAGCACTCATTAAAAATACCATTCACCAATTCCAGCTCTGAAACTACATCAGAGTCCCAAGTTCAGGAATCCGTTAAATATTTATTAAAATATTCAGTTAATTCTTCTGCCTTCAAAATTATGAAAGGCAAAGTATGTGAATCTGTTATTAATTCAGTTAGCTCTATTTTCTCCATTTTTAAGTGGCAAAATCTTCCATATTCCTTATCGTGTTTTCAAAAACAGAACAATGTGATAATGTAAATTCTAATCATTATCAGAGCATGTTACTCATGAGCTCATACCATTAAATGTATAGTCCTTTGAAACACAAAGCATTATAAAATTTCAAGGTTGAATAGGAAAAGATTTTTTAAAATGGAAACAATATCAAGGTTGAGTAGGTATATATGCAATTATATTCACCAGCCAGAGAAATGAATGGCAGAAGATGCATGAAACTACTTTAACATACTTTATCTCTTTTAGATAACCTACCACAGGACCCGGTCTTCCAGTTAGGCCCATTGGGCCAGGAGGTCCTCTCAGAGCAATCTAGAAATTAAAATACATCCAGTTTAGAAATGTTCTCCCGGAAAAGCATATTAAATCACAATTGTCATTTAGACACGCTACCCTTAAGTAACACATGATTTAAACAGGTACCATAGAGTGCCAAGTCACTGAAGAAATGCAAGTTTCTTGAATGAAAAAAGACTTGAGTGACTACCAGACATTTTTTAAAATGTTGGAACATAAACATTATATAAGGTATTCTTTCAATTTAATCAGCAATACAAGACAGATTTGAGAACAAATCTAACATCTTACAATTTTCTATACTTGAGACTAATGTTTTTCCTCTTAAATATGCACAAATCTCATTGAAAATATTTTTAGAGATAATTTGAAGTACTTTAAAATATTTGTAGCAGTATTTTAGGGGAAATCATGATAAAGTCTGGCAGTACAAAGCAAAATTGGACACAAAGTGGTTTGATAATCCATTTCTTTTAATCTCAAATTTAATACTATACATTTCTTTTAATCTCAAATTTAATACTGCATAGTATAAATATACATATTTACTATGCATAATCAGGCATAATACACTAATTACATTATTACAAAAAACATTAGAAATGTGAAATTAGCATACTTGAAAAACAGTACAAAGGATAAAAATTTTATTGGTGTTAACTTAGTATGGTGTGTTTTTGAATGCTGGCGAGTCCAAAGACAAATACTTGGATTTATCACAACTTATCAAAAATAATGCTGTAATGGAAATAAAGGCAAAAATCATTAGAATGGCACATGAGATAAAAATAGGACCTCCAAAATTCCACTAATTCGCAATGAGAATTTTGTCAATATAGGCCTTAATCCTTGACGTTAAATACCTAAAAGACTGGAAATATAATGCTTGCTGCCTATTTTCAAGCAGGTTACGAGGACTGATAAGATGAAGAATTCAGTGGCCTCTAAGTATTTAAGTTCGAATAACAACCATATTTTTTCAGAGCAATATAATTTATAAGAATTCATAAAAATTATAAATTTTAGATTTATATGCCATTTTCTAATATCTTGAAACATGTATATCTAATATCTTTAAACATGATATATGTATGTAACTTCTTCTGATTCATGGATTTAAATGAATAAGCAAATATTGTGAATAAATTACAACTTTCACTTAGTTTTCAGGTGTTTTACAAAGACATTCATGATGAATAAAATATTACAGAAATTTTGGTTAAAAAATGAGTAACCATATCCATACCAACCATAAATGCTGTATTTCCTTCCTTAAAAAGAAATATGAATGTATTAAAGTATTACATGACTTCTGACTCCTTCCTGGTTCATTGTTTTGATCTTGTATTTTAATTGCAGCACATCTAAATAAAAATGTATGTGATTATGTTTCATAACTAAAGAATGGTAGAAGCTTTCAATTGACAAAGAATTATGAACTATCAATATTGAATGTTTTTGTTAAATATATATGTAAATTATAAAGGCTATAGCTGAAAATACATACTTGATGTTTCTTTAAAAAAGTGCCACCCAAGAAACTTAACTTTAAAAATTCAGATATGTTGAATAATCCAGAAGGTTATGGAAGGGCAAATTTCTTTCAAAGTTTTTTTTTTTTTTTTTTTTTTTTAAAGGAAGGACAGTGAAAGAATTTTATTTAGCCTTTCATGTGGCTTTCATTGCTCCAACACTTCATTGTGTCCTTGGTGCTGGGGTTTGAATTTGGTTCCTCAACGCGTGCTAGGCAAGCACTGTAACCACCAAGACACGGCTCCAGCCCAAACTTTATTCTCTTAATTATATCCATTAGTCAATGACTTATGCTTTGTCATAGAAAAAATTAGATATGAAAGATAAGGCTGGGTATAAATTCACCAATACTCTCAAAAGACTAGAAATTTTGGATGTTATGGTAGAGACTGTCAGAATTACATGTGGAAATACTGTAAGTCTATTATTCAATATTCGATTAATAAGTATTACCACCAAAAAAAAATATCTTAACTTTTCCTTTTAAATTCCAGATACCTTCCAGAAGTGTTCTTAGTGGCATCATCTTCCACGGGCAAGCACACACAGACACACACACATATTTGACAGCATCACAGCATCTGGCAATGGGGATTCATGAATATCTTTTCTTACCCGAGCTTGCTGGAGAATAGCTTGGGCCTGAGCTTCCTGAGCCGAGATGGTTGGTCCTTTGGAACCATCACCACCATAACGGAACTAGGAAGAGACAGCATAAAGAGGCTGAGAACCAGCCTCTAATAGATGAACTAGGTGCCCTAATTGTCAGACAAAAACTGTTTACTTAAAATGGTATTATACAAAAGTCCAATGTAACTCCACAATGCACCATAAAATCTAGATTCTTTACTTTGTAATCCTGTTTCTACTTCTTATGGAAACTCTATACCACATTTTATAATTTGTAAAAAGGGACAGAAACCCTTTACCTATTTCAAGTTCTATAATCTTTGAAACTCTGGAAACTACACAATTGCTTCACATGCTATTTGTTTGTAAAAATCCCATATCCACTAAGTTTATTTATGGCTGTAGACCTATATTTTGTTGATCAAAACTTTGAATTTCCATAAAGAACTTGCTTTGAGATATATTTATTTTGTTTACCATTTTTTCAGCAGTTATAAAAGAAAACCAATCCTACCTAATATTGTAAACTTGATTTGATTTTTACTCCAAAGGCAATGTGAATCAATTTTTACTCTAAACAACTTTTTCTTGAAACTATTACATTTAAACCAATAGATCTAAGACATTTCTTTAGCACTGAGGCAATAAAATGTTTACAGAATATGGTAAAGAAAATAATTTGGGGGCAATGAATTACATACATTAATATTTAAAAAGTTTTAACTATAATCTGTGTTGTGTTATATGTTAAATAAAATACAGCATACTTGTTAATGTAAAACCACAGTATTAAAAATACTAAGAAAAACTTTGTTGCTAAAATCACAATCAAATAATGAAAACTTTACTGCTGAGATCAAGGTTTATCAGGATTTTGTTTAGGAAAATTTCTCTTAACTTCCAAAGGCTGCTTGATTCACATATCTGCATTAGAGAAGGGTTTATAGCCGATTGCTTTGCAAACAGTATTTTTTTGGAAATAAGCTGACAAGATATTTATCTTTACAAAAATAAAAGGAAATATACCGGTAGCATTAACATGGTCCCAGGAGGACCAGGTAGACCATCAGCCCCTGGTAAACCAGGACGTCCTGGGGGACCCTAGGAAAGGAAATTACATAATCAATCATAAAATTTGTAAGATAGCATGATATATAAAAACCAGAGTCTACATTAACTTGCATTTGCCTCCTCCAAGTTGGTTAAGGATAATTTTGGTAAGGATAATTAGGGAGGTATTTCAATGCACTCATTTTAGTTAATTTTAACAATGTTTGCTTATTAATGTTTAATAATGTTTACTTTTTAATGTATAATGTCAATGTTTAATCCATAGCAGATGTGAATTTGGCTAAGTATTTGATGTCTTAAACTGTAAGATGAAGATTTTCTTTATATTCTGGGGAGAATCAGTCTGAGGAAAACAAGTGAATCAAGTTTGGTTGTTACAGACATTAAGAAAATGCTAAAACATTTAAAATTAAATTAGTAAGGTTAAGATACATTTAGCTCTTCTTTAACAGATAATACCATCAATTACTAGGCTACTTACAGAGAATACTTAGATACATATTTGAAGTTATCTTCTAGGTACTTTAAGTACTCATTTTGAAAAATATAATTAATGTAGTGACAAATTCCAATATAAGATTATATGCTAAAATTAGTTATAATCACTAATTTTGAATTCTTATTGAAAAATACATAATGCATGCATGGACGCACACATGGGAATTATATGTGAATGTAATGTCTGTTAACAAAAGATATGTATGGAATTGTAGAGAATACTAAATATATGTGCACTTGTGTATTAGTAGGTGACTCAGATACAAGATATGCCCACAGGATTTCAATAGAACAAGATGTATTTCTACACAGCCAAGTCATAATTAGCAAAAGGAGGAGGTAAATTCTAATAACCAGTAGCTAGTTATAAAAGATAACTCAAATGATCCACTTGAGAAAAAATATGGAACAGCAATTTTCAAATAATTTCTATGAAAATTAACTCCCTGAAAATAGTAATTATTTGTAATCTAGCAAAATTATATTTTATTAAAATATTTCATTACTTCTCTATAAACATTAAGCTGCTTTCAAAGTAAGCTTAAAAATGGAAGAAACTATACTCTAACAAATTTGGTATGATAGGTATAATTTTTAATAAAATAAATTCTTTAGGTCATTTATGTCTATTTATAGAACACAGTGTAAAGGCAAATTTATAATCAAGAATAAGGTTTTATTAAAGTGATTAGAGAATCCAAAAAGATCTTAATCGTAGAATTTAAAGAAAATGTTATCTAAAGTGACTAATCAAAAATATCTCCTATATTACATTTGTAAGACTGAACAGACCAGATAAGAAAAACAAATGGTTGAATACTATAGTGCTTATATCTTCTAGCCTTAAGTATCTTATACTCAGACCAGAATTCTTGTAATATCTTAAAATCCTTAAGCTTCTAATACATTTGCCTACATTAGATTGTAAACACATAAAAATGTAAGTCAATTATATCTTTGATCCTCTAGTTTTAAAAGAGCACAATAAATCTTCTCAAAGACAAAGATGTCTACTAAAAGATGAGTAGATAATTTAAAAGTCTAGAGTACAAATGACCTACTACATCATAGAATCCAGCATTTGATCTGCAAACTAGAATTCAGTTTTGTTTACTTCTAGTAGCATTCAACTCAATGCCAATGCCTACAATTCAGATTCAGAACTGAATCTAATGTAGATGACTCATCGAGATTTGACTTACTAATTTCTACCAGTTACACCAGAGGTAAATATTCTTTAACCTCACATTTAATAGCTTAAAAAGTTAACTAAAATGTTGTACAATATTGAATTCTTAAAATTCTCATCTTTCCAACCCTCCCACCCTCAGGAAGGATAACATTTCATACTTATAGAATTGAAAATTTTAAAGTTAATGAATATGTTTTAATTCATTTAATCTGTGGTTACATACTTTTGTAATGAGATGACCCTTTAACTTACCCTATCTCCAGGGTCACCAGGAGGTCCAGAGGGGCCCTGTAGACCTGGAGGACCCATAAGACCCTACAGAGAAACAAATCATGATCCGAGTTAAATTCCTATCCCTTAGTATTCAGGCAAATTCATCATTCCAAATCAAAGAACAGCTCATTTATATTTCATAAATATCACTTGTCTCCCAAATTCCCTTTTTTAGCTTGTGAAAAGACAACATATAGGAACCACTTTGTAGCTTGCATACTGCTCCTCTATGAAGCTGCTCTTTGGTGGAGGCAAACATCCCAAGGAAAACAGGAGAGTGTGCCAATGTAAAGTCCCTGAGATTGAAGCCAATTCCCAGCTTTTCATGAAGCAATGGTACACTCTTAAGATTAGACCTCAAATATGTGATAGCTAAGTTGAAAATGTGGAAATCACTTTCTACGTTTAGCTTGCAGGCATTTTCATATTTTCTTTTGTCTTTGAAAGCATCAGTTTTGTACATTTCAGAAGATAAGGATTTAATTCCACAAAAAAAGAGGATTTCTTACAAGTAGGTCCATTCAGCTCAACTACCTGAGAATGACACAATGAGGGACATCAGCCCTTTCAGGAAATGACAGTGTTATCTGGTAATTACTCCTTGTAGAAATATAGAAGATCAGGCAGCTACAACTTTTACAATTTTCAGGTAAAAAGATGAAAACTGGTTTCTAAGATGCAAAGACATTTAGGCAACAAAAACACTCAAAATTTACTCCAAATGCCCTCTAGAAAATATCACTTGGGTAGCTAAATCAGAAAGAAGGTAGTTCAAGATCAGTCCCTTTAATGTTTACCTCCAGATTCAATATTCAAATAACTAAAATATATCTATTAATATGATAGAAATATAAAAATCTTGTATTCAAAACTATCAAGGCAAAAATAATCTTAAGTCATTTACATACCGCAGGTCCTGCTGGCCCTGGTGGTCCTTCAACAAGCATACCCTATAACAAAAAATGATATAAAATCTTGTAACAGGGAAATGCAATCCCCAACCTCATAGGACAGAAAGAGGAAATCAATTTTATTTAGTTTTTCATATGGCTTTGGTTGCTCTGACACTTTGTTGTCTACGTGGTGCTGCGGTTCAAACCCGCATCCTTGCACATGTCAGGCAAGCACCATAACCGCTGAGCCATCTCTCCAACTCCAGATCACTGCCTCTTTAAAAGTGAATTCCCTGTTCCTACTATATAAGATGAATAGGAAACATTTTTGCATAGATAAAAGAAATTCAAAGTGAGTCTTCAAAAGACTATCCTTATATTTTTACATGATATAATTTGGATATGAAATAAATTAGAATCTGTTTCCAATAATTCTCATAATGTCATCATAGAAATTAGAGGGGAAAATAAGATTGAAAATTAAAAGAGATGTTATATCTCAATCACCAAAGAAACCTCAGAAAAATCATTTAAGCCCTTCAAAGTTCATTGTCCTTATCTATAAAAAGATTAAGACTAGGCAAATTTCACCTATGTTCATTTTTGGGATTCATCTCAGTTTTTTGGTTTATTAAAATTGCATTTTTCAGAAATGGCATTGCAGACTTACATAAATACTTCAAATTTTCTACACCAGGATATTTAATATATGAACATATGTAATAACTTAAGGAACAGTAATTCATACTATATGTTACAGAGCTACACCAACCTGTAAAATGCATCTACACCAATACTTACAGGCTCAACCACTGCTGGTTCTCCCTTCTGCCCTTTTTCTCCGTATGCACCATGACCATTTATCTGTTAAGTGAAAAATTTAAAACAGCCAGAATATCTTCATGTTAAAGCTTTTTAATTTTTAAGAATTTAATCATTTAAAGGCATTAAAAAACCTATTAAAATGCTTTTCAAAATAAAAAATTAAAGGTTTCAATACTGCAAATCAATGTTGCATCTTAAAACGAGATTGAAGTTGCTTAAAACATTAAAGATAAATCATTTGTATCTTCAATTAGTGTTCCAATACACTAAGAAATGCCACATTAAGTTTAAAATAGTCAAAAAACCAGAAGTCAAACTTTCTAGTCAGAATACTAAAGTCTTTATTTTAATCATAAATGACAAGAAATTTTAGATACAATTTTATTCAAGAATGTACTTTTAAATGAAAATTCTGGTAGAGTAGTCCGAGATATAATTGCTGAAGATTCCCATTAAGAATCTAAGTATTCACATTTGATATAAGAACTCAACCTATATTTTAAACCTGAAAAGACAAAAATGAATGTGAAAGCACTCCACAAATAAGTTAGACAATGACACACAACCTACTGCTGACTTACGCTTGTTTCAGTGATATCAGTTTCTGCTGGTACACCTGGACCAAATTCTTCATTAGGGGGGCTTGTTGGTTTATCTTCATATTCTTTATATTCATAAAAATATTCGCCTAAATCTCCATCTACCAGAAGATCAGAGTCCCTGCCGTCTATTTCTTTGTTGTCATATAGAGTATCCTCGGAATTTTTCCCTTGGGGATCATAATCCTCTCCGGTTAGATATTCTTCTGTGAAAACGTCTTCAACAGGATTTGGCTATTAATTTCAGTTACAAGGAATTGGAGAACATGAAGTTTACTGTTAGTAAAGCAAGGTAAGTATTTGTAATTACAGCTTGATGGCACGATGAAAGATTTTTAATCATTTGTTAAGCAAGACTGAAGGCTTGGAAAGGTAGTCTTTCAGTACAACAGAAAGAAATACATTTGTACATTGGTATGTACAAAGACATATTGCTTTCAAAGCTCTTTTCCCAAGAACCTGCAAATATTCACATGGAACCACCATGTGTATTTGCTTCCATTGAAAAAAATTAGTCAAGTTGATATTTACTTTATACTTTAAGATTTGAATAAAATATGCATATAGTTAAAGATATGCTTAATTTCCAAATCTCACAGGACATCATGAAATAAAATTGCTACCTGTATAAGTCATATAAGCTTAATATTCAATCCCATAAATCAATGCCAATACAAATTATAATTTATCACTGCAATCATTATGTAAAATTTTGTGTATGAAGAGTAGTACAAAGAATTCTTTAAAGTAAAATGTAAATTATAGTCCTCCAAGTAAGAAAACATTGTATAATCCCATTTAGAGTAGAAAAGTAAATTTTATATCAATAATGCTTCCTCAGAGATACAGAAAATAAACTTGGTGGAATGTCCTTTTTGTCAATAAAGAATACTTTATTAATAGCATGAAACAATCATTTTATGTGAATTTTATGCCTTACTATGATTCTGATGAGGTCCAAGAAAATTTTATGAATTTTAAATTTCTCTATTAAATAACTTGTCTATGATATAGTTAGTGAATGATATGCTAGAGTAATATTGAATAAGTTAGCAATACATAAAATCACATGAATGGAGTGTGTGGATAAGTGATTTTGCAATTGTTATCAATAAAATATCCAATAATCATAACATTTTGCACCCAAGGAATATGAATTCTACAGAGGTTGCATATTATCCAGGATCAGAATATTTTTATAACCCTGAATTAAAGAGCTGGATATATTTAGGGAAGGTAAAAATCTTTGGTCAAAGATTCTAATTCATCAAATGACGAATTAGAACTAGAATAAGCTTAAAATCTATTCACAACCTACATATTCTAAGTTTTGTGTTTGCATGCAAAGTACTTTTGGGTTTATTATTTGTCTCATCATGATATTTTATATATACTTCAAATAACAAAATTATTCACACATTCTGTATACTAATTTTCCTGATAAAATTCTAAGGAATGTATGACAGATATTTTAAAAAGTTAAACTATTTTTTTTCAAAGTCATAATGTGCATTTGCAATATGGAATTCTGAAGACTGGTTTTTACCTACCCGAACTTAAAACATTTTCCTAGAAAATACTGGGATGATTAAGATATCATTTAACCATAATTAGTATTACATTCTCAATAAATCTTAAAATATAACTGAAAATCTGCTAAGGTTGTATTTTCCCCAAAGTTCTTCCTGTCATTAAAAATCATGATTATTGGTCAGACAGAATAAAATTCCACTTGTATCAATTGATACAATTTTCAATTTTCAGAATTTTTCTCACAGAAGAAACATGTTGTGAATACTGTCACAACATGTGGAGAGGCTTGCTCAACACTAGGAGCAGTGAAGATGATAGCAGCCAATTCAGTTTGACAATTTTAGCATTTGCATGAAGCAGAGAGTCATGCAAATCCTGAATCGACAATGACTTCAAGTGACAGATTTTATTAATAGTGAAACAATTGCCATAACTTCTTACCTCTGTGAAAGAATCAGAACTGAATATTCAGAGATTATGAATTCTTCCAGAGCTAAGTATATCAAAATATGTAACACATTTAAAAAAGTTGACCTGGGACTAAATGCTGTCTATGTGTATTACCTCATTCGATCCTGATACACGCCTAGGAGCTTCTGTCTGGTAACTTTCCATGGTTCCATAGTTGTAGTCTTGAAAATCATCAACAACATTTGCCTAATAAATTCAAAATAAAGATTACTAAACATGTAAAATCATCTCCACTAAGTGAAAATCGTAATTTGGGTATAGTATTAGCCAAATCAGTATTTATCTACTTGGGTTAAGACTGACTCATGATCAGAGATCTTCCAGCTTATCTAGGAGAGGTCTTGATTGCTTTTCCTCTTTGCTACCTTTACACCTAGTTTGGCTTTTGCTGCTGCTCGATAACTTTTCTTCTTCTTGGATTTGGGGGGTGTAAACTTTTTGAATTTTTCCTTTGAGTTAGCGGCCATTGTCTTCATCTTCCTTTTGAAATTGGATTTCTTTTCCTGTAGAAGTGTGATGAAAGATGGAATGGAAAACAGCGAGAAGGGAAAACAGCATGGATGAAAAGGATAAGTAAAAGCAATACTGGCGGCACTCCTGCAGAACAGCTGTCAAGTAAAGTCAGTTATTAGATGGAAAATAGGTGAACGAAAGCTAGATGGTTAAGTTTGAGCAACAGTTAGGTAAGTAACCACAGGACAAGGAAGAGCAAACACCACGTACAAAGACACCTCTTTGTTTTTACCTCCGTTTCTGCTATTGTCTCCTCAGTTACAGTGGGACTCTCTGTTACACTTCCAGCCTCTTTATACTCTGTCTCCCCGTACTCATACTCATATTCCATTATATCCTCAGGTGCATACTACATTGCAAAGGAAAAAACAGCAGGCAATTTTGTTAGTTGCAAGTAACACTACTAACCAAGCAGGAATCTTAACTTTTACCAAGAGTAAAAGTTAGGAGACAGGGAAACATGGTTACTTTTTTTTTTTTAATCACTGAAATTATTATACTGTCTAATATAGAGTATAATAACGTGACAAAGCAGTGTTTCTAAGAGAAGAACTGGTTAGGACTGGGAAAACTAAAAGTTTTAATTCGAACTTAATTATTGAGTATTAATTCAAGTATTGCATTTATATTCTTGATGTAACTGTTGAATATTCATGTTAATTTTGATCAGTAAAATTGTTATGCAAGGTTCCTGAATAATTTTGCAATAATTTTCATAGGTACTTTTTAAAAAACCATATTTTAAAAAAAATATGAAGATTAGTGTTCACATGTATGAAAGGATTTTCAAATCTATTATGAGATGGGAAAGGAGAGGAGGAAAGGGGATACAAAAACATGATAAGTCTTATATTCAAAAGACTAATCAATGGAAAAAAATTCTAATTTATTCAGAAATCTAATTTCCTATAGACTTAACCAAGATCAAAATGAACACAAATTCTGAAGCATTGTTTTGAAATTAGATATGTTTATGATACACTTTCAATCTCTGAAATTACTGCTTTTTATCTATTGAAAGATGAGTATATTGTTTAAGAATCTTAAAGTGCTTAAACTAAATTCACATTAGAAAAATATCTTACCCCACATTGTTCTTTATAAAAGAATTGGAGAGAGGTGTTTCACAATAGAGAAAAAAAAATCATACAGTGAAGGTAAGGAGAAAAATGTTCATCTCCAAAGGTGATTACTTTAACAAAAATTTTTAATTTTCAACCAAGTACAAAGATGCTATCAGATATGTTAATCTTTTAAAATATCTATAGATGTATTAAAGTCATATGTAGCATAAATTAAGCAGTAAGCTAAAATTCTGAAGTGTATACATAGACATGCAATAGGCAACTTAAATGTAATTCCCTAAGTATTCTATTTGGTAAAATTTCAATTCCATCCCAACTTGGCATTCCCACTGATCCCTTTTAATCTGGGAACAAAGTAATGGTCGACTAAAAATTTGAGAAAATTGTGATCAGAGTGCCCTATAAGTTCTGTGAGACATACCTATGTAAATGAAATTCACAAACTGAACCCACAGCCATTGTGTACATTGTTTTAATGAAACACCCTAACTAGAAAAATACTTTCCAATAATTCAACAAAAGGTCATGTCAAAATATAAAGATGTTCCTTTAGTATTCTTTATGCTTAACATTATTTGATAAAAGGATTCTCAATTCTAACACTGTAGTACCTTCATTTTCAGCGAATATGTACTGGAATCCATTCGCTAATGTTTATTAGAATTTACATATGATTTGGTAAATAGAAAATTGAATGTGGATTACAATTTATTCTTATTTTTTCATGCCTTTTCATGCAAGGTAAAATGTGTATTTCTAGGAAATTTTCTGTGAGCATTAGTTTATTAAATTACTAAAACTACATATAAAAGCTACATTTAAGTAGACATTAATGAAGATTAAATATTGTTTAATGAGCAATTATTTAAGGAGTAATTTTGCTGCAGTTATAGTCTTTTCTGTTGGAGTTAGAAATATTGCACATCTTTACTGGTGGCCAGTTTAAAATATTAGAAATATTTGCTAATCTATTTTATGCCTTAAAGTTTTAAAACTAAGCAGACTTTTCAGAATCATACACATCTATGAATTAAGTATTTAAGACCCAATTTTACACAGAAAATTTAAATGCATTTTAAACAGATATGTTATTCAGAGGGTATATGTAAACCAGCCAATTTTACAGGATGTTTTCTTAGAGGAAACCCTCTGCTAGCCTTCCCAATCCTCTCCTCTGAACGTCTTCCAGGTGAAGAACTATCAGCAGTTGTGAAAAATGAAGGAAATGACATGTTCACTTCCTCAGAGGCTAAAGGACATTTTTCTTTAATGTCTACTCAGGAACCAATAACTGTTGCTTTTATTCATCCTATTTCTTTATCTGCACAGAATCTCCCTTGAGATATTTAGTGTACTTTTGGAACTCCTGGTCTATAGGAAGCCCTGCTGCCTATTTTGAAGACCCTGTAGAGTTCTGAAGATGGTTTAAAGATAGGTAAAGAGCGAGTTGTCAATGGGAGTATGCACAAGACAATCAGATGGGACGATTTCAACTTTGAATAGTCCAGCAGATATGTGATAAAAGATCTTTCTCTGGAAATGTCAAACTCTGCCATTCTCTTAGTTTGGTATAAAAATGGTGTCTTCAGTAAGTCCTGTGCAGTTAAGAGAAATAAGATAGCGTATGATATTTAGTGAAACGATTAAGGTAATATATTTTGGAAAGACATTTGTTTAAGTTATTTTATAAAAGATCACCTCTCCTTTGCTTCATCTTTTTCATTTTTAGATTAATGCCTTATAGGTAGCAAGTAGTAGAGAGTGTGATGAATTAAGAGGGAAACAAATTTTTATATCTAATTTCTTATAAGATAGGTAGACAATTTACCTGATATCACAATCATGATTAATGAGTTGCTTTTATATTCAAATGGTATCATGTAGGTTAAAAGAATTAAAATTTGATGTTATTACTAAGTTGAAATCTATTGATATTAGATATCTTTGTGATGAAAATGTGTTGTGCTGAGCACAAATTTTAAGAGTGGATTAGAGAGGTTATTTAGAGATACTAACTGAAAAAAGTTGGAAAAACCAGATGGGTTAGTTAAAATAAATTGTCATATTTATTAATCCAAATTAGAATAATAAATATGCAATTATAAAAATTAATGGAATATTAAAAACCACAGAGTGCAATGTATATCACTGATTCTTCATACTGCATTTTATGTTATTTATTGGCAAACAATATTGCACCACTCTAAGTGGAATACCTAAGGATCAGTTATATTACAATATGCATATTGTTCAATAATGGCTATAGTTCAAAATTAATATAAAGACTAATTACTAGTTTGATTTACTAGACTTTTTAATACTAGTATAAAATTTTTATCTTGTATCAATGCAATATGGAGTTACCAAAAAAAGGTGAAGAGTTGATTCATCCTAAAAAAAATAAAAGGCCAGACATAGCAGCACAAACTTGTAAAACCAATTGACTCAAGAGGTTTAGACAGGAGATTGCAAGTTCAAGGCCATCCTGGAAGGAAAAACCTGTCTCAAAATTAAAATATTACAATAGCTGGGGATGTAGCACAGTGGTAAAGCACCTCTCTATTCAATTCCCAGTACCAAAATAAGCATTCTCATTGTGACCCATTCCATATAGAAACCAGTAGCAAATGCTGTATTTACTGTATTGCTCAACCAGATTTACTTGGAAGTTTTTATTATAGTTGTGTGTCATTTTTCTCTTCAAATGCTTTTAGCATAAGTTGACAACAGCATGCATTTCAACAGCTAAAATAGGAAAAGGCAGGTTCATTTCTAAGTGAACTTAAGATAAAAATTTTAACTTAAAATAACTCAACTTACCCAACAAAATAGCAATAAATCATGGTAACACCCAAATACTATGTATTAAAAATGCGTACTTTCCTTTTTCCAAAAGTCAGAGCCATATCTCTTGCTAAAATAAGCCTTACCTTTAAGATGAAATTTGTTTTCATGAACTTAAACATAAATACTACAAATTTTAATATTGTCATCACATAGTTATCACATAACCTGTCAGATATAAAAGCATAAACCTAACAGGTATTTTACCTAATATCTTGGAATTGGCAGAAAACACATTTAATGAATCATAAGGAACTAAGAAGAACAGTGCTTAAAACGGAAACTATATCCAGTAATTTTTATTATCAGATTTACCTTCCTATTGGCTTAAGACAACCCTGTTTAAAAGTGAAAAATAAAACACTAATATGAAGTCATGGAAAAGATCAGTGCAACAGGATTCACTATCATTTCTCAAAATTAAAGAAATGTCAAAACATTCACGAGTTTATTGTAAAAGTTAACCTAAATTCACTTCAAAAGTAGCAAGAAAATCTTAACCCATTCTAATTAGTCTGAAATCAAAAAATAGTGCTTAATAGTGTATTTAAAAGGAAAATAATTTAAAAACTATTAAGTTCATATTAGAACACTTTTGTTCTTAAATATCCTCCCTTCTAAAATTAAGAATTCTGGTAGGAAAAAACCCACGAAAAAATAAAATATTTCTGCCTCCAACTAAAGCATAAATCCCTTACATTTGGCCTTTTTAACTCCCCTATGCAAGGGAAAAAACAAGTCATTCAATGCACTCCGAAAACTTTAGTTATAAGGCCATTTTCTCATCTACTTGAACTGCCTAAGGCCTGAGGTAACGGCAAGTATACCAGAAAATACACTTAACTCTTACCTCAAGGCTGTGTTAATTTAAATACTAAGGGTCAAAATACAGCTGTTAGAAATTAGACTCCTACAAATGGAATGCTCATGTATACAATACACAAATGAAGTATCTCTAGTTCTAATAAACATACTAAAGTGAAAATGACTGAATATCATTGAGTCACTTCCTACAAATGTTAAAAGACCATAAAATGTACAATGTGATGAAAATTGAATAATTGTGAGCTCCCAAACTGCAGACACCATTCACATCATGGAAATGAGAGGACCTGCCCTATCTTGTGCTCCTCACCTCATCTACTTGAGGTTCCTGAGCTTGAGCAGCCTTGGGTGCTGAAGAGTCACAGTCTGGACTATAATGCTCACAGTAGTCATATGCTGCCTTGGGGTCACCTGTGATCAAAAACTGCTGGATGTCCCCCTGCAAAGAAACAGATGAGTTAGGAAATCCAAATACACATATGTAGAGCAAGATATGTCTAAGACAACGTGTGCTTCATTTTTAGATATATGAAAAGGAAAAACCATCTATATTTCAACGTAAGTTGTCTTATAGGACTGAGAAAAGTCATACTTATTTAACAAATTATTCATAAATATTAAGCTGTTATCCCATTTTTTTCTGGTTCAGCATATCTCATAGTACCTTCACTCATTTCTTAAAATTTCATTCTTGTTTAACTCTGAATAGTAAAAAAAAAATGAAATATAAGTAAATGTAATTCCACTATTAAAGAAAAAAGTTAACATTGATAAACAAATTTACATGACACTTTAAAAAAGGGGAGAGTGAAAGAATTTTATTTAGTTTTTCATGTAGCCCTCCTTCCCGAGACAATGTAAATCCAATAATTGTTTAGCAGAATCAAAACCAAAAAAGTTATGGAGAAATGCAAACCTCAGAAAAAATCCAAATTTTAAATTCAAAAGCATGGTTTATTACATTTTGTTAAAAGGAAAACGAGTACCTATGCATACTTGAAAGTCACATCTAGAAATCTGTGATTTGCATAATCTATTAGAAATATTTAATGCCAGGATTATCTACAGAAATTTCAGGTGGTCTTGGAAACCGACTAAAGTATCTAAATATTGTGCTCTTGAAACAATTGAGTACTTTCACAAGTGTCTAAGACATTATGAAGCTAGTTTTATATAAGCTTAAAAATGACTATTTTGCTTTCTGAAATATTCCAGGCCCTGAACTACATTCATGTCCTTTTAGATTTGAGTGATTTCTAGATCTCCTGATTACATTTTTAATAACTTCTAAATCTTTCCAGTTTTCCCACATTCTTATCAACTAGACTTACATAGGACCTGATGAAAAATATGCAATTTAAACTATAAGTCTCTAAAACTAAGAATCTACAGCATTTTTATAATATTTACTCATAAGCAAATGCTCATGGAAAAAGTATTATATACAAAATAGTGCACAGTATTGCATGTTTGATTTGAAGCAATCTCTGCTCAACACTGATTCAATATTTTTAGGGGGAATATACACCTAGTAATAAGATTGCTGGATCATATGGTAATTCTAATTTTTTGAGGAATCTCCATAATTTACCATAATGGCTGAACTTATTTACATCTCCATGAATAGTACTTAAGTGTTTCACTTTCCACATTTCTATCACCATATGCTAATTTTTTGTTTTTCTTTGAGAGATTATAGAAAAACTATACAAGTTTTTAACAAGATATGAAATGTGTATAGATTCTGGATATCAGAATTACCCCTAGGAGTGACCCCCAATTACCCACCCTTGTACCTCCCTTCCCACAATACTTCTAAAAGTATTATGATGTATAACAATACACCTTACCTGGATTTAACACATAATAGACCATCTTTCTCAATGGCCAGGGTCTAGATCCAGCCTCCGCAGACGGAGACATTCGACCCTTGGTTCTCTGGGTTGATTTTACTCAGCATAATTTCTTTTACAGCCATCCATTTACCTTCAAAGGCTGCAATACTACTGTTTCTAATTGCTGTGTAAAATTCTATGGTATAAATGTACCAGTTTTTGGATCCATTCATCCAGTGAGGGATATCTGTGTTGTTTCCATAATCTAGCAATATCAAATTGAGTTGCTATGAACATAGATATTGCTGTGTCACTATAATGAGCTGATTCTAAATCCCCTGGAAAAATACCCAGGAGTGGAATAGCAGGGTCGTATGGTGGACTCATCCCTAGTTTTTTTTTTTTTTTTTTTTTTTTTTTAAGAGGGACAGTGAGACAAAGATACAACTTTAGTTTTTCACATGGTCTTAGTTGCTCTGTTGTGTACGTGGTGCTGGGGTTTGAACCCAGGTCCTCATGCTTGCCAGGCAAGGGCAGAAACCACTGAGCCACCACTCCAGCCCTCATCCCTAGTTTGATGATTCTCTGAACTGCTTTCCAGAGGAGATGATCTGATAACAGCCATTCTAACTGGGGTGAGCTTTGATTTGCATTCCCTTGATTAGTCATGGTAGGATTTCTTAGAATGATTAAAAACTAAGAAATGTCTGTTCAGAAGACTCAGACAAACCCACAAATCTTTAGATGTTATTTGACAAAAGAGGTCAAAATATAACATGGAGGAAAGAGCCTATTCACAAATGGTACTGGACAGCCACTTGTAGGAAGTTGAAGTTATATCCTTCTCTCACCTTGCACCAAAATCTATTCAAATGGATCAAGGAACTAGGAATTAAATCAGCTACTACACAACTGCTAGAAGAGAAATTAGGAGCAACATCCCAGCACATGGAAGTTGGTAAAGACTCAACATGACTCCCAAAACCAAAGAATTAAAGAATGAGTAGGATGCCACTAAATTAAAACAGTTTTGCTCAGCCAAGGAATTAGTCAAAACTGTCAAGGGAGAACCTACAAATGGGAGATAATCATGGCCTGTGACTCCTCCAACTGGGGATTAATATCCAAAATTTACAAAGAACTCAAAAAAACATTAGAATCACAAACAATCCAATCAACAGGCCAGAGAGCTAAACTTCTCGGAGGAAATCAAGCAAGCCAATGAATAAATGTTCTAAATCACAGTAATCAGAAAAATGCAAATCAAAACTTAATATTTCACCTCACTCCAATCAGGTTGGCAGAGATGAATATAAACAGTAAGAAATGTTGAAGGAGTTGTGGGGAGACAGGAACACTAGCACTTTTGGTGAAAGTGTAGACTGTTACAGCCACTCTGGAAAGCAGTATGGAGACTCCTCAAAAAATTAGGGATGGATCCACCATACGACTCAGCTCTCCCTCCTCTGAGTATTTTCCCAGAGGACCTATAATCAGCACATTACAAAGACATAGCAAAAAGAAAAAAAAAAAAATCAATGTTCATAATAGCTCAATTTATAAAAGCTAAATTACGGCATCAACCCAGATACCCTTTACTGGATGAATGGATCCAAAAAGCTGTGGTGTATATGTACACACACACACTGAAGTTCTACTCAGCTACTAGAAACAATTCTGCAAAGGATGGCAATGAAAAAAAAAAATCATACTAAGCCAAGTTAGCCAAACCCAGAGAATCAAGGGTCAAAAGTTATCCCTCATTTGTGGAAGCTATTGCAAAATCCATGCTTGGGTGAAAGGTAAACAAACTCATGTATTAGAGTCAAATTTGTATGACATAATCTAGGGGAACCAGATATGTAGGAGGGAAGGGGAGAAGGGAAAGGTGTGGGAGAGAGGGAGGAAAGAAGGATATAGGAGGACAACAACAATGTTGCTTACTCTTTAGCCCACCCCCAAGAAGTCAATACTTATGTAATCATTTAGTTCTGGAAAATTCATAGTCATATAGAGAGATATTTATACCTGTAATGGGGGAAAATATAATCAAATCTGGGGTGTGGGTGATGAGGGGGTGATACTGGATGAGAACCAAATGCATATCACATTATTTTGATTTTTTATGATTTACAACAGTTCCTCATTAAAAAACCAAGCAATGTCTGTTCAGATATGTCACCTTTTAAACGCTATTTGTTTTTTCTTGCTATTGAGCTCTTTGTATTATAATTTTCTGGATGTTATCCCCTTTGACAGTTTGCAAGTATTTTCTCTAGTTGTCTATTCATGCTGTTGACAGTTTGTTTTGCAGTTTAGCTTAATAGAATCTCATTTGTCCACTTTTGCTGCTGGTGCTTTTGAGATCTTATACAAAAAAAAATCCTTGCCCAGAACAAACTCATGAAGCATTTTTTCTAGTAGTTCCAAAATTTTGAGGCTTATATTTAAGTATTTTGTTGGATTTCAATTCTTTGAATTGAATTTTGTAGGTGGTGAAAGACAGGGATCTACTTTCATTTTTTTTCCAAGTATGGACATCTAGTTTCCCAGCACTATTTATTGAAGAGACTGGGCTTTCCTCTGTTCTTGATGGTTTGGTGTCCTGGTCCAGCCCAGTTCCGACCTGAGGGACGGGCTGGGGATGAGAAAAACCACAGACTGGAGACCCAAAACATTCTTTGTCTAAGCTACTTTTTATATATCCATACACCTCTCTTTCAAGGCAACGTTCATTAGTACTGCTACAACAAAATACCTAACATTGAGTAATCTCAAGTCAAAGCAACGCTACAAGACTATTTCAGAACAAGCATGGACAGCAATTTCTCACAGTTCGGAAGGCTGGGAAGTTCAGGAGCAAAGCACAGGCAGGTTCGGCTGCTGACAAGAGCTCATCTTCCAAAGGAGCAGGGGCACCACGTCCAGCAGCAAAGTACGAGAGCTCTATCCCAAAGGCAGAGCTCCTGCCTGCTGGCTGGAGCCTTTGTTTTTAAAGGCCTTCACCCCACCCCCTCGAGCCTCTACATTAGCTCATCCATTGCCACACCTGGATTTCGGAGGCACATGTTTGATCAGTAGGCCTCTACGTGCACCCTTGAAGGGTCTAGAATAGTTGGCAGGTGATACCAATGCAAAACATCTGAAGCCCGTGTCGACACCCTGTTTTTCAAGCTTAAAAATGTAAAATCTAGCAGCCCTTCCCGAAGGAGCTTATGCAAACAGCAACAAGATCCAGAGCAGCTGATAAAGCAAAGGTCAGACCCCAACAATTCCCTTTTTATTTTAATTGAAGGCATCCAGGATCTGCCTTAGGTTGTGAAATGCGATAACCCTCTTTACCCATCATGGGGATGAGCAACAGCATGGTCGCCTCCGTGTCTTAGGTTAAAAGGCATCCATTCCATCTTACCAATCACCCATACAAGGACTCTCCAACACATGCACACTTGGGGGGGGTGTCTCACTCTGCTGCTGTGCCAGGATTTGCTGTACTGCATGATTTTTTAGTCTGTTGCTGCTGCCATCAGCTGCAAGAGCAATAAACGAGAAAAATTATGCCTAAATTTAACATTCCAATCAAGGTGGCAATGCCGGACCAATTAACAGGTTACAGACTTAGGTGGAACTCGGGTCTCTTTCAGAGCCTTAATTTCTCAAAGTGGTTAAACAGATGTTACACAAATATCTTTGAACGGTGGGAAACAAGACATATGAGAAATATACAGTAATTCTATTTCTTGTATCAAGTTAGGTTTTTGGTTTAACAGCATTATGCCCGCTTGCAAATGTTTATTAATTTGCTGTTAGTACTCCAGTATGCAGGGCCTGACCCCCATAGGTGTCCACACTGCTAGATTGTACATTAAGCTTGAAAAACAGGGTGTCGACACAGGCTTCAGATGTTTTGCATTGGTATCACCTGCCAACTATTCTAGACCCTTCAAGGGGTGCACGTAGAGGCCTACTGATCAAACGTTTGCCTCTGAAATCCAGGTGTGGCAATGAACGAGCTAATGTAGAGGCTCGAGGGGGTGGGGTGAAGGCCTTTAAAAAAGAGGCTCCAGTCATAGGTGCTGGTACAGAGGTTCAGTCCTGCACTTCCCTTTGTTCCCTTGCAGGGAGAGGTGATTGAGATGAGCTTTGAGGCAGATAACAAATTTGAGCCACCTGGCCCACCCCAGCAGTCAGGGCTGCCCCAAACAGTTGATTCGGGGCCTGGGGCTGGCTCCTCCCGTTTCCCTGAATCAGACCTCCTTGATTATCTGTTCTAGAACAATCCAATGATTGCCTTTTTGCATAAAGGACATAAACCGGGAGCCCTTTTATGTGCTACAACTTGATTAGCAAGTGAGTTATTCTGGTGCAGCAGAGGGCATTGCTGCTTCATATGCCCAGGCTGATTGCAATGAAAACACCTTTGTTTTGCACTTGTAAGAGGGTTTTGTAGGGCCGCAGCAATGAATGCACCTGTGATAGATGGGCCAACATCTCTGCAAATTTTTATGTATGAATTTAAATCCCCATGTTTATAGGGGTGTATGGCCTCTTGACACTATTTATTGGCATTTGTAAAGGCTAGATGTTTAACAAATGGAGCAGCCTGGTCCACGTTGTCAAACATATTCCCAGCAACCTGTAGAAGGCAAGCCACAAAAGAACGAAAAGGCTCGTCAGGACCCTGAACAATTTTTGCTAATTGCCCATGTAAGTCCTGCTTTGAAGGAATTGATCCCCATGCTCTTCTGGCACAGGTAGCAATCTGGGTGTACACCCCAGGATCATAAAGCAGCTGTGATTGAGTTTCTGAAAATTGTCCCTCCCCAGTTAATATATCTATTTGAGGAAGCCCGCTTGGGCATTTCCACGAGCAGTGTCAGAACAGTTCTCATGGTAAGAAGCCTTCCACAGCAAGTAGTCCCCAGGTTCTCACGTAACCTTACAAATTGTTTTCCAATTATTAGGAACAAGATTCTTATCCACTAGAGAGTCTATCATTGCCTTAGTAAAGGTTGCTTTGCAACCGTACTGATGAACAGCCTCAAGATTTGTAATGTCTTTAAAGTCAAGAGGCTGATACTGACACATTTTCCTTTCCACACCATCGTCTACCTCTATTACAGGGAAATTGAGTCTATCCCTCCTGAGCACCTGAGGGTCTCTAAACTCAATTTTTATGTTCTCTAATTGCTCCTGTAGTTCCTTCAAGAGGGAGATAACATCAGGACCATGGGGAGGAGCTGTAGCGTTCAGAAAGGGGTTGCAGGACTCAATATGGGGGTGCCGGACATTCTGTATCCACTAAAGCTGTCTCCTCATAAGAATCAACATTCCTTTTTCTGCACCTCATTAGTTCCTGAGTATCCTCTTAGCAAAGCATTCAGAGAATGCAAAACATACTTCATCCTTCACTAAATTCCATAAGGACATAGTGGATAAGAGAATAAAAAACCTAACAGTTTCTAGTTTAATGCCTATGCCTTGAGCTTACATCCACTACCTTTTGGGCCCTCAGATCCCATGTATCTTAAAATAATCCTACTTCTTAAGTAGTCCTAAATCTTAATCCTAATTCCCCCTCTCTACTTACACTCTGGCCAGAGCTTTCTCCAGGGGGGTCCCTGAGCGGGTCTGTCATACTCAGGTCCCACATATGGGACCCACTTGTCCCCGTACAGCCGGGTTCTGACCTGAGGGACTGGCTGGGGATGAGAAAAATCACAGGCCGGAGACCCGAAACGGTCTTTCTTTGTCCAAACTTTACTTCTCCTTTTTATATATCCATACTTTACATCTCTCTTTCAAGGAGAGGTTCATTTGTACTGCTATATAACAAAATGCCTAACATTAAGTAATCTCAAACAAGTCAAGGCAACACTATAAGACTCTATTTCAGAACATAGACAGCAATTTCTCACAGTTCCGAAGGTTGGGAAGTTCAGGAGCAAAGCACAGGCAGGTTCGGCTGCTGACAAGAGCTCATCTTCCAAAGGAGCAAGAACACCACGTCCAGCAGCAAAGTAGGAGAGCTCTCTCCCAAAGGAAGAGCTCCTGCCTGCTGGCTGGAGCCTCTTTTATAAAGGCCTTCACCCCGCCCCCTCGAGGCCTCTCTACATTAGCTCGTTCTTTGCCACACCTGGATTTCGGAGGCACAGGTTTGATCAGTAGGCCTCTACGTGCACCCCTTGAAGGATCTAGAATAAATGGCAGGTGATACCAATGCGAAATGTCCGAGGCCCGTGTCAACACCCTGTTTTTCAAGCTTAACAATATACAATCTAGCAGCCCTTCCCCAAGGAGCTTATGCAAACAGCAACAAAATCCAGGGCAGCTGATAAAGTAAAGGTCAGACCCCAACACTTTGGTGGAACATCAGTTGCTATAAAGGTGTGGGTGTTATATCTGGGTTTTCTATTCTGTTTCTTTGGCTTGTGTGTCTCCTTTGAGGCCAGTACCACGCTCTTTTGGTTACTTTTATTTTGTAGTGTTATTTAAAGTCAGGCCATGTGACACCTAGAACACTGTTCTTTTGGCTCCAGACTGCTTTTAATGTGTTACTCAACTGCTTTTTGCCCTCTGTGGTATCTGGTAAGAATCAGTGACAAATCTTAATGAGGATCACTTGTTAGCAGTCACGTCTGCTTGCAGCTTTGAAGGGTCTCCCTTTGTCCTTGTGTATTGACTGATTGCTTGTGATGTGTCCAGGTGTAGAGTTCTACAAGTTTACCTCCTTGGAGTTAGTTAAGAATCTCAGATGTGAAGATTAACTCTTTAATCAACTCCAGGGAATTATCAGCTATTACTTTTCTGATTATGCCTTCTACCATTTTCCCTATTCTTTCTGGGAGTTCTACAATGTCTATTTTGGTATTTTACAGGTTGCTGACTCTGTCAACATTGTTATCATGATTTTCACTTAATTTTCTTACAATAGATAATCTTTGTTGATCTATCTTCAAGTTAACTGGTTCTTCTGTCATTTCAAATATTAGATTGAGCAACTTTAGTTATTTTAAAATTTTAGCTATTATACCTTCAAACCTGAAACTTTTTGTGGTCCTTTTAAAGATAATTTCTACCTTTATTGATACTCTTTTTTGAAAAATATTATTATCTTACTTGTTTTAGTTCTTCAATCATAGTTTCCTTTAGTTTTTTTAACATATTCATAACTGCTCATTTATTGTATGTGTGGTAAAAGTTCAGTATTCATGGTTTTTCAAAGATACTTCCTACTGTTCTTTTTTTTTTTTTTTCTATTGAAAGCTGAATCTTTGAAAGGTAACCCTGGAAAGCAGATTCCATGCTCTCATGCCCTGGATCTATTGTTCTATCTGTAGCTGTTTTTATTGACTATAAATCTATATTCGCAGTTGCCTTGACCACTGGAGTCCCTGATTGGCTAGGGACTAATGATTGGCCAGAATTTTCCCTAAACACTTTAAACATATGCTAATTCAGGCAGTTTCTTCTGTTCACTGGAGCACCTTCCAAACTCGGACAGTTTACAACTTTGCTGTAGACCTCACTTCTTAAAGGGCCAAGTGACAAAGTCAGCAACACATGAAGTATTAGGACCTCTTTAAAGTCTTTCCCGAAAATGCACACAGGTCTTCTAGATAACTGGAAGAATGATGGAGCTTTTCAAAGTCCATTATAAATATCTCATATCCAACCATTTTCTTCTTACTGTTTTTCTCTGCCCTTTTTTTCTCCATCTTTTGACCTTTAAAATAACGTTGCCACCTACTTGCTAAAATATTCACCTTAGTGAGGATGATAATGTCTCATTATCACCAGAAAAATGTGCAAAACTAAAAAGTAAAAGAACACTTCCTCCAAAAACATTCACTAACATGAAATATTGTGATGCTTAATCATCTCTGATAAATTTTGTTAAATTAAATTTCTCCACTGATTTCTTACAGTTTGTTACTTTCACTGAAATTATTCAGTAATTTCATTCAATTATAATTAATTCATTTGTCCCCTCAAAGTGCCTTAAAACTACATATAAAAAAGCATATTCAAAAGTACTAAAATAAGAGAACACTTTAATTTTCAGTAAAACATGAAACAAAGCAAAAGCAGTAAATATCAATACAGGAAACCATGTGGTTTATAATGGTCATACTATTAGCTTTTCCAACCAGAAAATGTTTATTTTCATAGGCCATGAGCAATATAAATAATTGATCAAATAAGATTGTTTCTAAGAATTTTTTCAAGTTTTTAGATTCATATATACGGGAATAATATTAACAATATCTATTGATTCTAGACAGCTCAAAGCAAATCAATATAAGTTCATAAAATATGTTGATAACACTTTTTAAACACCAACTGATAGAGTTGATTATTATGAATGAGCAAACAAATCATAGGGACTGGAGCGGTGGCTCAGTGGTTACGGTGCTTGCCTGGCATGAGCAAATACACGGGTTCAAACCCCAGCACCCAGGTACACAAATAAGTTTTGGAGCAATGAAAGCCATGTGAAAAACTCAATAAAAATTGATTCTATCTCTGTCTCTTTCTCTCTCACTGTCCTTCTCTCTTTAAAAAAAATAGAGTATCTTAATACTTAATACTTAAAAAAAACATAAAACATAAAGTGAAATTTGATACACAACTCTTCATTCTGCTGTTTAAGAAATTAATGAAGGAGACTGGGGTGTGGGTCCATGGTAGAATGCTTGCCTGACATGAGTGAGACTCTAATTCTTAAACTTTCTTACAGCTTTGCATTTAACTACTTGGAACTGTGATGCCCTTCAGCTAGTTGAAAGGAATGCATTGAAAGAGCATATCCAAGTCCTTTCAGTACCAAAATTCTACAATTCCACACATAATTATATAGGAATTATAATGAACCACGTGAAACTATTGCTTAAACACACACAAAAAGTGGCTTATTTTATATAGAGATTGTGTTTGCAAAAAGGCATATTTTTTAGAGGAATATTGTTTTCCTAGCTACTTACTATTCTATTTGAGTTATCTGACTTCATTAAGTGGAACGCTGCCAACTTTTCCACTGTAAAGTCTTATTTCAGGTGTTTAAAAGTCATAAAAATATAGTAGTGGAAAGAAATTGGAAAATTCAGTAAAAAACCAACACCACAATTTTTCCCAGAAGATATTTTACAGTGTTTTATATTAATTTATGATTAATGGAATTTTGTGACACAGTCTGTAAATAAATAAGAATATCATGACAGGGTAAAGTTACCAAGTAAAATTGGCATCAATAGCCTACAAGGCCTGAAAAAGCTTTCCTCATTCTCTAAAGATGTGCATAGCCAAGATTAAGGTAGAGTTGATGAAATTCCTTATAATTTACAGCTGTGTCTAACGATAGGGTTTTCCTACAGATAGTAAAGATCAACAGGAGAAAAGCCAAGAGAATGTTAGAAAATCAAAAAGAAACTGTGTAAACAGATGAGGTTCTTCTGAATGTCACATGCATTGCAAAAACACTTCATCATATTTTCTATCAATGCCAGTTACATAAATATCATATACTTCTTCAAAAACCAAACAATACTATACAGGTGTTGACAGGTCTTATTTTTTGTTATTTTTTTTTTTACTTTGGTTTATATAAACATTAAAATAGTCTCTGTAAGGTCTAGCTATTTCTATTTTTAATAGTTACAAAGTGATGACATAATGCTCTATAAAATGCACAGGTCTTTAAATACATTTACCAGAGGTTTAAATAACTTCATAAAATTAAGTTATGCTGAAATTTACATTAAGTATACACATTTACATAGAGGTTTTCAAGTACATTTTCATTGTGCTGATGAAAAACAAAATAATTCTTGATTGTATAATTCCATATTAATGAAGTTATAATCTAATTTTTCTTTATGTCAACAATGAAAAAGGAAAAATGTATAAAAATGTATCCCTATATCTCAATTATATTTATAGTATATAAATCAGTTTTTATTAATGTAAATCATGACTAAAACAATAGTATTATTTCCCTCTAGATTTTAGAAAACTCATAAAAATTTAAATTGCAAATCTGTAAAAATACTTACAGATGATTCTTAGATTATAATAGAAAATTTCATGTCAATGTTTCTTTAAGTAATTAACATTTAAAATGTATCACCACAATTTGATTTGCCTTCCAAAACAAGTTCATCTGATACTTACTACAAACATCTATTGTACAAAATAGTATCACTGAAGATAATGCTTAAAACTGAAGGAAGATTTTAAAAGAAAATGGAAATCATTTTGCAACATGCAACCTTATTTTTTTAAAATTAACTTGAGAAAAAATTTTACTCGTGAAAAGAAATATTATGTATCATGTACTATTTTCCACTTGTATTTTAGCACCTGGAGTTAAAGGATAAGTTCATATAACAATGTCAGCAGAAAGGTCAAATACCCACTTTGCAGTAGGCATAACTATTATTGCTTGTCATGCAAAATTAACAGCAGAATTTGACATCTACATTAAGTCAGAGTCATAGCCTTTGACTGGTTAGTTAATTTTAGATTTATTTTTCAAGTCATTGTCTTGAAATATAAAAAATGAGAGACTTTTCACTAGGTCATAAAAAATTTAACAATTGAACTGTCTCATTTACTGCTCCAACTCAAGCAAGTATTCCAATTACTTGGGAATTAAATTTTACATTATTCATTTTTAGTACCATCATTTTTTGCTGCCTATTGTTAATTTTTTCGAAAACAAATTTGTCAGAAAATTTAAAAGTGTAGTAGTATCATTTCTATACATTTAATATTCTAGTTCTACATAAAATGGTACTATTCCAAAAATAATAGATTTCTAACAAAATAATTCCTGTTTTTACTTTATGTACTCTTATATAAAAATTATCAACATTCTTCCCTTAGAGAATTGATGTTTTATAAATCACAACTGGCTGTTTTATGAAATCTATCCATGAAAATTTATGAAATGCACACACACTTGTATATGAGTTTATGGATATATATACACACACACATATAATCCTAAAAACACACAAACATATATTTACAGATACACACACACACATATATATGACACACATTTTACTCTAATTTTAAAATCAAAGATGGTTTTTAAGTGTCAAATCTGAAAACTTCACAATACAGAAAATAGTCAGTGTGTTCACTGAATAAGTAATATTTATTGAGCAGTGAAAGATGAAGAACATGCTTAGACCTAAAGCCAAAATTCATTATTGGAATGGAAGTGTTTGTGGAGAATCCTACTTACGTTGAAGGCAAAGGAGACTTACACAACATTCCTAATCTTAAGAGATTCTATGTGTCATATTATTTTAAGGCAAGTTACAATTTTTCCCAAACTTTTTTTAATGTATTAGCACAAATTATTAGGCACAGATACTTTTTTAAAGAAGAAAATAATTATATTTCTCTAATAATTTTTAATCCAAATTTGCAAAAATAATTTAACAGGCATATTACTTTCAGAATCTCCATCCTTAAATGTTTACCAGTGATTCATTTATCCATCTATTGAGCAAAAGTTTATAAAGTCAAAGAATCATGCTTATACTATGACTAGGAGTCAAAGGATTAAAGAAGTAAATAAGACCTAAATACTACTCTCAAATAGCTTATAGCTTGGTCATTGAGATTACTATACACAAAAGCAAAATAGTTCAGAAATATTTCTGTACTGCTTATTAGGTACCAGTTATAAAGAAAAAAGAAATTTGAAGGGGTAATAAAACAACTTTTATCTAAGAAAATCAGAGGAATTATTCAGAAAAGCATAACATTAAAAGATCATTTATGGGAAAGTGTCCAGCTTTTCTTTTAATGTAAGAATATTTGGTATTTTCCATTTATTCCCAAAATCCTATAGTTAGTACCCCTCTCTCTTTTCCTATGCCCCAAAAATCTAAGCCCTAGAGTTTGCTGCACCAGATTTTTGAAAGTTGGTGTACAGTACAGACAATGACAGGAGTTGGGAAGATGGGAAGAGAAAGAGGAGTGGGACAGTTTGATCCATGCTTTCTTGGCTTATTACAGGGACTTAACCCCCTTACCATTAGTGTCAGTGTTGGAAAATCCTTCTTTAGCACTGCAGCTGTCATTGATGATATAGGGAAGTGTTGAAACTTTTAGAAGGTGGGGTCCAGTGGGTGATACGCAGGTATTGTGAACATGCCCTTAAAGGGATTTGGGGGACTCTGAGAAATCTTTGTCTGTCTACTCTGGGTTAAGTTCAGATCATTTGCTTCTCTAAGTGTGCTTCTGCCTTGATGTACTCCCAACTGCTGTTCTCCCCAATGGCCAAACCAAAGGAGTCACCTGATTTTGGATTTTGAACTTCCAAAACAGTGAGAAATAAAAACTAAGTTAGTTGCTCCAGGGAATTTTTTTTTTAATAAATTTTGTTGCAAAGTTATCTAACACAGAAAATTGGTACCAAGGAATGGTCCTATAACAACTCTTAAAGACATGGAGAAACCTTTGGAATTGGCAAATGAGAAGAGGTTAGAAGAGTGGGAGGATCAGGCTAGAGAAAGCCTGGAATTTTGTACATGGAACGTATCAGACGATTCTGGTCAGGGCCCAGAAAACTAAAAAGGTGATTGAAATTTGAGCAGTAAAAGTCAGGCTGATGAGCTCTCAAATGGAAATAAGAATTCTACTAGGAGTTTGAGTACAGGTCACCCTTATGATACCCTGGCCAAGAAATTGGATGCATTGAGTTCATGCCCTAAGACAGGAAGGTCAAATATAAAAGTAATTGACTAGTTAATTGGGCAGAAGATATTTCAAAACAGCAAAGCATTCAGATTGTGGCATGTGTGTTACTGGATGTTTTTAGTCAAATTTATAGTGACCAAAAGGAAGCAAATTGGGTAGATTTGAAAGTATCATCCTGACTAGGACTATAGGGTTAAAAAAACAAAAACAAAAACAAAAAAAAAACAAATCACATACTTGGAAGGCAAAACACAGACAAGCAGAGTGTGGTTCAATAGACACTTGCTAAACAGGTTAACAGTAATACTATTAGGGCAGGAGAAAACGTGCCTTAAGGGAATTGCAAGAATCTTGAAGGCCACTTCCTATCACAGGAATATGACAACCCTAGAAGTACAGATTTATTTGAAGACCTTTCAGAACAAAATATTTCATGAAAGAGTACTGGAGTGCCCTGCATGCCCAGGGTCATCTCAATATCCTGGCCAGCCAATGATGTGCACTATGACAATTGCCACCAGGCCCAGATGCAGCTCATGCTGCTGGCAGTCCTTCAAAAAGTCCGTATGATGCTGGTTTTGCAGGTGAGCAAAATGCAAGGGTTATGGAATCATGGCAGGTTTTGAAACCTGCTGAGGTTTCAAAGGAAAATCTGGGAGGCTTGACAGTATGCTGCAGGTTTCAAGTCCTATAGGGGGCCCCAGATGGAGCAATGTCTACTAAATTTGTGGGAGTGAAACTGAAGCCAAAGTGGAAACACCAGAAATAACAGATGCCAGCAACATGCAATGTTGCCTGGGAAAGCTGGAGACAGCATGTAAAATCAGTGCAGTAGAGTATTCATATGGGCTGCAACTAGCATCCCTTTAAAGACAGGGCTATCTGAATCCTTGGGAACCTACCTCTTAGGACAGTGTGCACAAGATGCCAGAGTAGAAACATTAAGATTTAACCTTTACCTTGCTGGACTTCAATCTTGCTTTGAGTTAGTTCTTTTCTATTTCCCTGCCTGCCTTTTGGAATAGGAATGTTTACCCTGTGTCTATCTCACCATGGCATGCTAGAAGGTATATAAGTTGTTTCTGACTTTTACAAGCGCTCACAGCTGAAAGTCTGCCTTGAGATTCTGATGAAACTTTGTTCTTAGACTTATAGCATTGTTGGAACTGTTAAGATTTTGGGACTTAGGAGATGAAATGAATGCATTTGGCATGGCAAAGTGCCAGGCTTTTGATACCGAAATGTCCCACAAACTACATGTCAAAGTCTTGGTTCCTATGTTGGCAGTGTTAGGAGGTAGAGGAACCTTTAGGAGAGGATGCCTAATGGATAATGCATACGTCACTGGAGACATGTTTTCAAAGGGGATTGTGGGACCCCAGTCATTCTCCCTCTCTCTGCTCCAGTTTGATGGGACTTTTTGCTCTTACATCCATTCCCACCATGATGTGCTGCCATCTGCTTCACTACAGGCCAAACCAATGGCACCACCCACTGGAGTCTGAAATTCCCAAAGTGAGCTAAATTAACCTTTTCTCTTTAAAGTTAACCAGCTCCAATATTTCACTTTGGTAATTCCAATATGACTAATACAGCTCTGTTTTTACTGTTTTTGCCCTAAAGATAATGATAACCACTACGTTTCTCAGCCTTCCTGCTTATACTTCTGCAACTATCTGAGTAAAGTTCTATTTCCTGCTGAAATTTGAGAATGGCCTTATATTTAAAGGCCCTAAAATAGTAATTGGCGTCTTTCAATTATGAAAACACAAACATACATACACATTAAGTTCAGTGTTTCATATAATCAGTGTGTGTCACATGGCAGGAAACTACAGGGTCTTTACTAAAAGACAAAAGGCAGAGTTTATTGTCTGGGTTCCTCTACTTAACTAATCAATCTATTTTGTTCAGTTAAATTCACAGGAAAATAAACTTCATGAGAGCAGGTATTTTGTTCTTTGTGGTTTCCACAGTTCCTAGACTAGGCCTGCACAGAGTGGGTTCTCAGTAAACAATCAATGAATGAATCTCTAAGAAAACAAATTAGTCACAATTATAAGAATTTATTTTAACATTAGTACTTGTCATTAACATTAAGACACTAGTACTTGTCATGTATTTTCTCAGAAACTCTAAAAGAATGTAGTATACATTTTAAGCAGTTTGTAGACATAAAATTGTATGCAAATATTAGGTATTTTATCATGTATGTGGATGCAATTAAAGAAAAATATGCCTTTTGATAGCAGGCTTCTAAATAATGCATATGTCAGCACTATCAAGTTTAAGGAATGTTGCCATCATATCCATTTATAATTGTTCCAAAAATAAGTTCCAAAAAATTTAATTTCAAGAGTTTAAAGTCATTATTATATAAGTCAAAACCATCAGGAAAAATATACAAAGAAAAAAAAATACATTTAGCTAAGCAGTCTAGCATGTGCCCCAGTAAATGTAGCAACATGATAAATACAATTCTATATTTTTCTGATAAAAACTTCTCCAGACACTAAAATTTCTATTCACATTTGATATTAGAGCTTTATTGAAAAGCATAGAAGGGGGGCAGCTGGAACAATTGCTCAGCGGTTATAGGACTTGCCTGGCATGCACGAGGACCTGGGTTCAAACCCCGGCACCACATATACAACTAAGTGTTGGAGCAACAAAAGCCACATGAAAAAGAAAATAAAACTGATTCTCTCTCTCTCTATGTGTCTCTCATTGTCCCTCTCTCTCTTAAAAAAGAAAAAAAAAAGAAAGTAAAGTACAGTGGGTCTTGAGAGACTGTTTGCACAGCCAGTAACAAGGCTGACATAAAATACCAAATATGGCATAAAATTCTTAAGAAGCAACTACCATTATCACAAGATTAATTTCAAATCTATGCTTCCTGTCTACTCAGACTTCTGAATTTGCCAAGACAGTAACTCTTTTCACAGGGTTTTCTTTCTAACATTCCAGAGTTAATGATTCCTTCTCAACTATTTTGTGTGGTAAAGGAAAGTTGCCAAAATGCTTAGAATTTTAGTGTAATTGAAAAATGCATCAGAGATTGCATCTGAACCATAATTCAAAGGAAAGAATGAGAGAAACCACATAATCACAGATGAGACTCCTAGCCACATCACTGTATATTGCACAAAGTCCCAAACATAGCTTCAGAAAACAGTATTATGAAAATAAACAGTGTCCTATATTACTGAACTCATATCTAATTCAACATTTACCAAATATTATGGAAAATGCCTAAATGGTGCAAAATACTTCTAAGAAGGGGACATATTTATTGTATATTTACTAAATTATCGATGTTAAACAAGGGTTTCTACTGAAGAATAAGTACTAATATGGATCTACTGTACCAAATGAAGAAAATAAAATCCAACAAAATAAAATAAAATTGTTAGAATAAAGAAACTAGACCTTGCTTCATACTTCTTCGAGGGCCACAAATTAGTTATAGCTCTTTAATTAATAAATGCTAGAAAACATATTTATTTTTTCTTTCATTTAAAAAACTGCTACATCACCTGCAGGACTCCAGGCTTTGTGGATATAGCAAAGAGCGTCTGCCCTGCTGCCCCCTGTATTCTAGAGCGGACACAAAGTAAGCAAAATGCAGTGTGTCAGAAAGTGGAAAATGCTTAGACTATAAAGTAATAAAGAATAAGAGAGATGTGTCGGTAAGTAGAGTGCTGTTTTATGAAACAGGGTCAAGGAATGGCTCACGATTAAGGTCACAGAGACAGAGGTACCTGAAGAGATAAGGGAGTAAAAAATGCAGCCATCTGGGTAAAAGCCTTCCAGGAATTAGTGGATGCAAAGACAGGAGCTATCCAAAGCAAGCACATTTGATATACTCGAGGGAGGGACCAACTGTGGCCCACGGGGAGCAAAGGGGTGAGGAACCATTGATGAAATCAGAGAAAATAGCAGAGGGTGTGGACCATGTAGACTTCGGAAAGAACCTGAACATTAAATGAGAAGAAAAACCTCTGAAAGGTTATGAGCAAAGAGGTGACATTTCATTTACGCGTTTGTTCATTCAGTCAGGTGCTGTTGGAGTGGAATAGGTTTGCTATTCTTGGAGAGCAGACTAACAGGTGGGAAAGACAGCAGTGATATCACTTAAAGTACCCTTTTTATTATTCAAGAAGTATATAACATTCATAATTTGAAAAATAGTATTTAAATGGTACTTACTATATACCTGCAACTCTTCTGAGAACTTTATGTAGTCATTATAAAGAGAAAAAAAATAAGATCCTGACTTTAAAAGGCCAATTTCTAAAAGCATCTAAATACTGATATAAATAATTACATTCCTAGTGTACTTCTTTGAGCTAATAATAATTTCACAAAAACTGCATGTTTACTATAAAACTCATGAAGTATAGAAAAGATGGTGAAATATATGACTTTGTACAGAATAATCTTACCACTATTTTACTACTATAAAGGCTTTTTGTAAAAGAAAATTTATAAATTTTTAAAAAAACAGTTAAAGTTCTTTCAACTTAGATAAAATTTTAAACAGTCTGTGTCTATAGACACCATCTGTTCACTATATACGCTTCAGTGCTAGGAACCTAAGACATTAAGCTCCTTTTGCACTTAACCCCACTTAAAAATACCAAGATCCTCCCAGATCTAACCTATGTTAGCAAAGTGAAGTTAGACCCTTCTCTTCACCTCTTTGACGATGGGCTTTGCTCACTCCAAGTACCCTGAACATGAATTATATTCAATCAATATTTCATGTTGTCTTCTTTTTTTTTTTTATCAAGTCTTCCCTCTTCTAGACTAACTCTGCTGCTACAAAAAGCTTTTTAAAAACTCTGAATGTTTAATTCCTCTACTTGAAAAAAAATTTTCAGTCTACGGTTTGAAATTCAACCCCTCAAAATGATGTAAAAGGCAAAGTCTTTACACATCCAACTGAGGAAGACACAGAAGGGCATAGGCAGCCAGGGAAAGATAGCCAGTGAGAAAGAGAGGGGCAGATCCAGGTGAAGGCAGCACGGAGAGGATTTTTCAATAGGTCAGCTTCCTGACTGATGAAAGAACCCGTGGACACAAGCAGGAGACCCAATCAGAGGGACACTTCTGTACTCATGCTCCTAAGCAGGGGATCCAACAGAAAAACTAAGATTGAAGCTTGGATGTGGGTATATCAGTGAACAATAGTGAGGAGAGTGTGAACAGGTAAGGAGATAAGAAAGGGAAGAAATTCCAGGGACCATAAAGAGAACAAGCCCAAACGTCCCCACCAGAATCCTGGTTCCAGGGTCCTTCTCTTCAGAGAAGTCCATCACTGAAATGTTTTTGCAATAAAACTGTTGCTTGCTTCCTATCTCTGTGTCTTATTCTTCTTGCTGCTGCTTCCTGTCTCTGTGTCTTATTCTTCTTGCTCCTTGCTTCCTATCTCTGTGTCTTATTCTTCAATTCTTTGCTGAATGGAGACAACAAACCCAACACCCCTAGAGAGTAACACAACCAGTTCTCCCTCCCATGGCCCCAAAACACAAGTGTTTCTTACAACTGCTGTGCTCATTCCATGCCCTCATCACGTGCACATGTGTTCTCATCTTTAATTGTCGTTTTATTTTTCATCATTCTGGATACAGTTGTTACAACTTCCTTGAAGACTTGTTATTTTATTATGGAAGACAATAAATAATATTTTATTTTTATTTTCTGTTTATGTCTCTAGATTTGTTCTGCTTCAACCGGAATTAATCAACTAATTTCCTAAAAATCTAACTTTAAAATGTTATCGGATATCCTACAACTATTTCTCCCAGATACTTGTAACAAAGCCTTAATCATTCACTCATGCATTTATAGAGCTTCATTGACTATAAACACTGCAAAATTTTGTGTTTGATGTTGCTCTTGGAATACCTAAATTAAGAGGATATAAATCCTGCTTTCAGGAAATTTATAGCCTAGTGAAAAAGTTATACATTAATACACATTAATAAATAATTATGAAGCAATGTGGTAATCAAGATACAAAAACAAGAATACAAAAGCAAGATGGCTTATTCTTTTTAACAAAATGCTGCAGAAAAATATTGAGCTTAAGGAAGGAACAAAAGGACCACAAGTATTATCTTTCTCCAGAGTAACCTAAACAGAGGCAAAATTTTAAAAAAGTACAATATAAAATGTGTAACATTTCATTATGCACTGTTGGCAGCAGAAAATCCAGAGTACACTAATCACACACAGCTGTAATATAATAAAGTACAGATGCTTCGTGAAAAGACAACTGAGGAGATGCCCTACAGAATCACTGAAGGTTGCTCATAAATCATGGAGCACATTTTTGCGTGTTGTACTTCCCCATACTTGTCAGACCAACTCAGTTTGCAGTCATAGGGAATGTAATTACACATCAAACAGACAAAAACAGATGCTTCTTTCAGCACCGTTTAAAGATAACCTTCAAAGAAGCATGAAACCAATATTGTGTAGATGCCATCAGTAATCAAATTTAACTTAAATATCTCCTATGGATTATTAACAGCAAATCTAAGTAAAATCTGACAAATGTCAAATTTGATAAAGTATGATATCTTATGTTTTATGAAACTACTTCTACAAGACACTGTCATGTAGATACATTTAACTGTTTTTGCACAAGAGTCTAAAGATCTCATTTGGAAAGAATTGCATATATATATGTATATATATGCAATTCTTTCTAAATATATATATATACATATATATATGTCATCATTTTATATTAGAGAAATTCACCATGTTTGTGAATCCAATGAGTCTTTAAAGCAGTGTAGTTGCTAAATCTCAATACAACCTGGTGTGTGGTGTCCCCTTGGAATTTAACATGAATTTGCATTGAATTTGTATTTGTTATTCTCATTTTAGACTTGAACTGCTTTTAAACATCTTCATTCTCGAAATTTTACCTCATGTTGTTATCTATGATTTGTTATTGCTCTTCATGTTATATATTTTTCCTGACATTTAGAAAATAAATAAATTTGATGTCTTAATACATTACACATAACATGAATCACAAAATTGATCTCTGACAGAACTTGCAATTTTTTAAAAGGCAGAGCTACGTTCCCCAATTTACAACTTAACCAAAGATTTACAGACAACAAAACTAAACAACCATAAGTAAACTTAAAGTTCTTCTTTTCTTTTATTTGCTGACTCCATGCTTCTCCGACAAAGTAGAACATAATAAAGTCCAATTCCAAGATGACATTCCATTTTGTTTTCAGGTATTAAAGCCAATACTTTAAAACAATAAGCTATATACCTGAGTGTTTTACAAAGAAAAACGTGGCTGTTATGTTATCATATCTACTATTTCAACTTATTCCAAAAATAATCAAATAAGGAAAATTTATGTTTAGACAAAAATAAAATACTCAATATTGTAATACTTTATCAGTGTTAACTGATTTAATCTTCAAATGGGTCTGTAAGTTAAACAGCATTATTATCCCATTTTGTGCAGTTTTCTGGCTAACTCTAGGAACCAAATTAATACAATCACAAAATACAATATCAATACACAAAAACATGTAGGACAGAAAAATCTTCTGAATTAAAAACTCCAAGGGACCCTGTCAGGTGGAGTGGGGGGTGGATATGCTTTTAGGAGTTTTATTTGGAGGGACTTTATTAGATTTTTCACAATATCAGAGGAAAATACCCTCAGGCTTCAGGAAGGAGGATGAAAATATTTTAAAACTCACCAAAACTCCCCATTCTTAAATTACCATCTCCATAGGAAAAAAATTCTTTTTTTCTTTCTTTCTTTCTTTTTTTTTTGGGGTACTACTGGGGATTGAACCCAGAGGTGCTCTACCACTGAGCTACATTCCCAGCCATTTTTAGTTTAGTTTGAGACCAGGCCTCCCTGACACTAAGTTGCCCAGGTTAGCCTTGACCTTGTGATTCTCCTACCTCATTCTTCAGAGTTATTGAAATTACAGGTTGTGCCACAGCATCCATCATCATAAGAAACCATTCAAGCAGTGCATAACCTGTTGAGGCTTCATCAGAAAAAGGTAAATAAATACCCAAGCTGGTGAGCATTAGTTTTTGGTAAAGAAAATATTCAATTCTAATTCTCACTAGCCTTCCACTTGGAGACAGGAAATACCAAACCAACCCCCTTCCATCCAGCCTATTCTGCCTAAAGGAGTAAGGGTAGAACTGAGAATCATTGATAAAATTCTCTGTCCATTAATTCAGGTTCACCAGAAGACTGAGATGGAACCATAGCCCTATAGATTGCTTCCCCTCCCCAACACCTTACCAACACATACCCAAAGGCTCCTTTTACATCACATCTATGTTTTCACAGAAAACTCCAAGGCATGTAACAAAGCAGAACATACAGGTTAAAGATATCAAATGAGCATCAAAGCCAGAGTAGGATATGTTTAGGTTAGAATTTATATACTGAGAATTTTTAAAAACTGTTAATTGCTACGCTAAAAGATTTAATGGAAAATATGGACAACATGGAAGAACAACTGGATACTGTAGTAGAGAGATAATAATTATAAGAGTTGAAAGTAAGTGTTATAGGTAAAAACCACAGAAATGAAAGCACCATTGATGGGTGCATTAGTAGAAAAGAATTCCTGAGTTTGAGCATCTGAGAATAGAATCTTCTAAAATTGGAAAGCAAAGAGAAAAGAGACAGGATAATAAAAGAAAACACAAGGCTGGAGGTGTGGCTCAGTTATAGAACACTTGACTATGTTTATAAGGCTCTAGGTTCAATCTGCAACTCTGTAAAAAAAGAAACAGAATAGAATATCCTTCCATTTGCATCAGCCACCATAAGATAAGAAGCCCACTCTGTCATGTGCTTCTACCATGATGTATAAGCCCAAAGCGATGAGGCCAAGTTATCATGGATTTGAACATCTAAAATCATAAACTAAAAGAAGACTGTCCTCCTTATAAGTTGATTATCTTGGATATTTGTCACAGAAAAGGAAAGCTGACTAACACATAAAATTAGTATGAAGAATTGTGATTGTTGCTATGACTGTAACTGATCATGTAGTTCAGAAAACTTTGGTATTGGTTCTCAGGAGGTATTTGGAGAACTTTGGAGAAAGTCAGGGAAAATGTAGACTGCTGTAAGCAGAGTTTCGGGGGTGATTCTGCGGGACCTCAAATGATAAGAATGATGATAGGTATGCACATAGTAAAATGCGTGCTCATGGAAGGCTTCAAGGAAGTGGAGACTTTCATTGTGAGTGGAACTAGAGGCCATGCTCATTCGAGTCTGGCAAAGAACTTATTCTACATTTTATCCGTGCAATCAGACACTATAGGAGATTAAGTTTAAAGTTAATGGATAATTAATCTGGCAGAGGAAATTTCAAAGCAGCATAAAATTCTGGCAGTGACATAGACTTCACTGGGTGCTTTTAGCCCAATTTACTGTGAGAATCAGGAGGAAAAAGTAGAGTAGAATTATCTGAAAAACTTGTACTTTGACCAGAAATGGAGTGCCTTTAACACTTCAGGTAAAGGTGGCATGGTTGTTAAAAAGATTAGTGACATTAAAAGAAGCCAAGTCCCTCACTCTAGGATAATAGAAAAGATGTCATGAGGGCATCTCAGGAATCAGCAAAATCCCAACCATTCCAAGCTCAAAGACTTTCCTTTGAGGAGAGAGCCCCAAGGTGCTCTGTTAAGAGAGTATTGCCTAGATAATTATTTCCCTGGGATTTATTTCCACATATTGAGCCTCCAGGCACTCAGAGACCATATTAGTCTCAGTTCCAGTGAGTTGGGCAACTGATTGAACTCGTGGCATCATCCATGATGCAGGTCTAGCAGGCATCCAGAATATAGGAGTTATGGGGTCATGGAAGCCTCCTACTAGAATTCAAAAGGAAACTTAGAGGCCAGTCAATATGTGGCAGATTCGAGGCACCTGCAAGCGGCCTCTGAAAGCCTGTTTTGCAACGTTGTGAGAATGAGCCTAAAACCACAAGGGACAACAACAAGACCATCAGGCTGGGGTTGTACAGGCCCTGGAGGTCACACACTACTACCCATATGCCCTGGATGCTGAGCTTGGAGCTACAGGACTTAATGCTTGCCCAGCTGGGTATCAATCTTGCCTTTGCTCAATTTCTTTTTGTTGTTTTGCTATTCTTCACTTTTGGAATAAGAATATTTAACCTGTAGCATTATATTTTGGAAGTATGAAACTTGTTTTTTTTTTATTTTTATAGAGGTTCACACCTAACAGTTTGTCTTGAGACCCAAATATGATTTTGGACTTGGATTTTTTAACAATGCTGGAACTGTTAAGACTTTGGAGACTCTTGGAGATGAACTGAACGTCTTATGCATTTTGAGGTGGACATGAGCCTTTGGGAGCCAAGGGAAGAATGTTATGCTTTGAATCATAAATGACCCTCAAAATCCATGTACAAAAGTGCTGATCACCACCTTGGTGCATTAAGAGATGGGATCTAGTAGAGAGAGATGCCTGTGAAGGAGATATTGACACCTTCACCCTTTTATCTATTTTTGTTTCCCAGCCACTGTGAGGTCAGCAGCCTCCTCTAACATATCCTTCCGACTCTGTGATCTACTGGTTTGTCACAGGCTTAAAGCAATGGGGCTACACAATCACGCACTTAAACCTCTGAAACCATGAGCCAAAATGAACAATTACCTCAGGTATTTTGTCATACTGACAGAATGCTGAGTAACATATAATATAAAGCATACATGATCTACCAGACTACAAGTGAATTAAACTATTAAATAGCAACAGAAGGATAGCTGGGAATTCAAAAATAAACAAACAAACAAAAAAAACTTGTATGTTATAAATCACATCCCCAACACAGGTCAAGAAAGAAATCTTCAGAGAAATTTTAACATATGACAAAAAAATGAAAAAGACAATGGAACTTATCTTAAAAGAAATTTTATAACAGTGAATGTATATGTTAGAAAATAGGAGGGATATTAAATCAGTCATCCAAGCTTTCACCTTAACAAACTAGGGAAAAAAGTGCAGAGAAAGTTAAATCCTAAGTAAACTGAATGAAAGAAATAATAAAACTTAAGCAGAAATAATGAAATGAAAGAACAACAATCAATACAGAATATCATTAAAAAGAAAATCTGGTTATTTGAAAAATCAGTAAACTTGACAACACATGAGTCAGAATAAGAAAAAAGAAAGTACACAAAGAACTATTATCAGAAATTAAAGATGAAAATTTACTGTACAGCCTATGGCCATTAAAATTTAAAAAGAAATATTTTAGAACTGTATACCACAAATTTGACATCATAGTTGAAATGGACTAGTTCCTTGAAAGACACAATCTGCAAAACCTCACACAGAAACAGAAAATCTGAATAGACCTATCTGCAATAAAGAAATTGAATAAAAAGGGGCTGGAGCAGTAGCCAAGCTATTAAAGTGCTTGCCTGGCATACACAAAGATATGAGTTCAAACTCCAGCACCCTGTACACAACAGAATGCCAGAGAAACGAAGACCAGATGGAAAAATCAATAAAAACGGATTCTCTCTCTCTCATTGTCCCTCTCTCTTATAAAAAAAATTGGATAAAAATATTAAAAAATTCCAAAGAAGCACAATGCCAAGATGAGTTCTGTACTGAATTATACCTACATTTTAAAAAAATAAGACATTCTCTATAATTTCTTTCAGAAGAAAATGGTAAAAGGAATACTTTTTTTAATACTGGTAAAAGCTTAACTCATTCTGTGGAACCATATTATTGTAATATCAAAATCAGAGAGATACTAAAAGAAAAATAAACACAGACCAATATCTCTCCTAAAACAAACACCAAAATCCTCAATAGAATATTACAAATCAAACCAAGACAGGTATGGAAACAATTATACACCAGGATCAAAGCAATTTACACCAAATATGAAAGCTGTTTTAACATTGGCAGATGAATTGACATAATCACATGAAACAGCTAAAAAAGAAAAACAAAACAATGATATCAATATTTTCAGAAAACTATGTGGGGAAATCCAACACCCATTCATGACAAAAGGCTTCAGGAAAATAAGAAAAGGGGAAATTCCTCAATTTAATAAAGAATATCAACAACAACAAAACTGCAGCTAACATCAAACTTAATGATGAGGCACTCCAAAGTTTTCCACTAAGATCAGAAATAAGACAAGAGTTTTCTCTCTCAAACTGCTTTCCAAAATAAAATAATGGAAGTCCTAGCTAATGCAATAAGTAAAGAAAATAAAATGTACATAAATTGGGAAGGAATTCAACTGTCTGTCTGTAAATGACAAGAACATCTCTGAAGAGAATCCAAAAGAATTTTAATAAACAAGTGTTTTTTTTAAATAATTTCTGATTACTGTAAGGTCACACTAATATACAAATACAATTCTGTATACATAAACCAATCACTTTGGTATTGGTGAGAGAACTAATGAAGAGATAAATGGAGGAGAACAGAGAGCCCAACGAAAGATCCATTTGAATACAATAGATTAGTCTTTGGGAAAATACCATGGAGCAAAGACAATAAGTAGATGCTAATCCTGAGATTAACCAGACATTGAAACTCCCAATTTAAAACAGTTAATTATTCTTCTACAAGAGGAGAAAAAATATACCATTACAAAGACAGGAATACTTAACAATAAAGTAGAAACTGTATGTAAATCAGAAAAAAACTTCTAAAATATGTTGAAAATAATTCATTTACCTATTTAAGATGCTTAGTATACTTCCCAAAATAATAAATTCAAACAAAACCAAGCCTCGTTACCTTATAAACAAACTGCTGAAAAGCAAACACAAAGAAAATATTGATAGCCACTGGAAAAAAAAAATGGTACATGAAATACCTGAGAACAAAGATTTGAATGTGTATTTAGTAATAGAAAGTATAGAGGCCGGAAGAGTGTGGATCATTTTTACAATACTACAATAATATGATTGTAAACACAGAATTCTATGGTCAATGAAAATAACCTTCTGTAAGGAGCAGAGTGAATGATACCTCATTTATAAGAAAACTAAGAGAATATCAGTGGCAGAATGTTTCTTGATCTACAGGGAATGCTAAAGAAAGTTCTTCAGACTAATGGAAATTATGCACATGAAAATTTTGATCTTCAAAATGACACAGTAACAGAAATGGTAAAAATAATAAATACGTAATTACATTTTTTTCTCTCAAGATCTTTAAAATCTTATAAATGTTTAAAGAAAAAAATTTCAACATCTATTGCTATTTTCAATATGTGAAGATCTAATACATATGACAAAAATCTATAAATATCAGCATGAGAAGATGATTGGAAGGAAGGTTTCTACATTATATACAACATGGTATAAAAAAAGAAATAGATCATAGAATTGCAGTAAGTATGTTAGAATTCACAAATTCACCTACTAATAAAAATGTTCAACAGATAAAACACTGTCGAATACTAAAAACAACCTCCCCATCATCAAGAAAAAAAAGTGGAAGCAAGATAGTGATTACAAAGAATCAGAAAGCAAAGAAAACACAAAAACAGTATATTTGGCCATATAATAACATTTAATGCAATACTTGATGTATTTTAAATGCTGTAAGTCTCACCACATCAATCAAAAAGTAGAAAGGACATCGAAAAATAGCATACAATAGGCTAAATCTATAGGTACACTTAAACACGTGTAATTCAAAATTTGTAATGTGAAAAAACAAATCTCAAAATATTAACCTTCTACTTTAAGAACTTAAGAAATTTTCCTTTTTGAAATTAAAAGTAGAAAGAAAATAATTATAAAACAGTTAAGAGTCTAGTAAGAGCAATAACAAAGCCTAAAAGTTTTGTTAAAGATATCTACAAACTTTTAAAGTCCCAGTTCAGCCAATCAAGGATAAAGAGAATAGAATTAATATCAGCAATGAGAAGTAATTACTAAAATAGCGAGGTATGGAGATACATGTTTGTAATTCTGACTACTCCAGAGGCTAAGGCAAGAGGACAGCAAGTTTGCGCCCAACCTGGGCAGTTTAGGGAAACCCTGTCTCAGAATAATATAAAAAGGGCTGGGATGTAGCTGAGTGGCAGAGCACTTGCCTAGCATACTTGAGGCCTTGGGTTCAAAACCCAGTACTGCAGAGAAGAAGAGAAAAAAATGTAGTTTTCACTAGAAATCTTATAAACATTCAAACATATAGAAAAAGAACACACAATTTTAAGTTGAAAACAGTTGAAATGGAAGTATTTCTTGAAAAATAAAATTTACTAAAATTGATAGAAGGATCTTAAAAACTGAATTTACCTATATTTAGTAAAGAAATCGAATATGCTTACACACCTTTCTAGGCAAATTTTTATTGTTATTACATTTATTTTTTGGCACTGGGAATTGAACCCAGGGCCATTTTACCACTGAGCAGCAATCCAAGTCCTTTTTATTCCTTAATACAGGGTTTAAGTTGTTCAAGTTGCCTGGAACTTTTGATCATCCTGCCCTAGCCTCCTGAGTCACTGGGATTATAAATGTGTGACACCATACCCAGCTGTTAAGAAAACTTTCTAAAAATAAAACAAAATGTTGTGCTTTTTATACAACATTCAAGAAAGAACATCAATTATATACACAAAAGTTTTCAGAAAACAGATAAGGAGAGATCACTGCCCAGATCAGTATCTGAGGCCAACATAACTCTAATAAAGAATCTTGACAGATATTACAAATATAAAGAATCATAGACCAATATCTCTCATTAATATAGACTCAAATGTTTAGAGATTTGTAGTAAATTGAATGCAACACTATGTAAATAGGATAATACACAAAATTCTCAGGGGCCATGAATACAAGTACATTGACTGGGAAAGATGAATAAATGAAAAAATTACTTCCATTCTACCACATAGTTCCATCAAAAAACCACATAATTTTTTAAATGTGTCACTTAATGAAAAATGTATGCAATAAAAAGATAAAAGGACATCACAATTCAATAATCAAACTCTTAATCTGATAAGAATTTAATGGATTATTTGAAATAGCTACTATATAAGGTAAGATTTATTTATTCATCACTATTATTTTTTATTTAAAGCCAAATTTTTTCAGGCATTGCAGAGCTATCAAAATGACATAGCTTTTGAGAGCCTAGTTGTACAGGCTTATAGTCACAGCCACTCAGGAGGCTAAGGCAAGAACATGGCAAACTCAAGGACAGCCTGGGCAATTTAGCAAGACTTTGTCTCAAAATAAATGTAAGTGAGTAGCTTAATGGTAGAGCACTTGCCTAGCACGCGAGAAGCCCTAGGTTCAACTCCCAGCACTGCAGAAAAAAAAAGACAATAAAAAAGCATAGTTGGATACATTGTAACTTCTCCGCACTGATTTTTCCACAGAAAACTGAATTTAAAAAGTCTTTTCTGAGGAGTTTTGGAAAAATGCTAAATTTTCATCAACAGGCTTTTTCATTTTTTTGCTACCATATTCCACTTATTGCTTAAATGAAAGAATCTCACCAAGACATGTTTATTAAAAATATAAAAGACTTGCAATTATCTGCTATGATTCTCCACATTTTTAAAAAATTAAAGACTAAAATAATGATGCTTTGAAAACTTGAGTAATAATGATTATAACTTGCTATATGGTATTTCCCTATTTAAAAGACTTCAGAAATAATATTATTGATAATAAACACAGGCAATTTGGTTGTCTATCTATTTTTTCCTCACATCTTTGCATCATATTATCAAATTGGGAAAACAAGGCTTCTGAATAGTTTTGGTCGGACTTTTTGTGACTGCATAAATTTATACAGTCCCTCAGACAATCTTCCACTTGTAAAGATTTGAACTCAGTTATTTCTGTTTAGTAGACAGATTTATCCAATCTTTACAAGTTCTTTGTAAACTAGCAGTAATCCAGGGAAGGGTACACTAGGAGTTATGACTGAAAGATGGGTCACTGTTGGTTACCTATATAAAATGTGGACAAAAATGTTTGAAATACCATTTTAGAACATTGTAAAAAAGAAAAAGAAACCACAATACTGCAAAAAATTACGCCTTAATTAACACATGTAACTGCTTATGCATTACATATGAATATAGGTACACAAATTCATACTAATATTTTAAGCACCATATATGCATCATCTCAATGATTTTTTAAATTCTTATGAAGGAGATTCTATTATATTTCCCATGTAAAAAATGAGGGGATGAAACTTACATGAATTAATTACACAAGGAAAATTGAAAATTAGGCTAGATGCTGGGATTAAAAATCAGACTTTCCCATTCTAAAATCAAATCATATACTCATTTTCCTCTGCTAAAATTATATAATCAGAATTATGGGTCTATATAGTCATCTTGTAATTTTCATATAAACTGTTGTCAAACTTGTAAAATTATTTTCAGTTTTGTTTTCACTTCTTTAATGTTAACTTCTTAATGGTCATCAGACTGCAATTCAAATATATCCATGTTTAATATTTTTGAAATTAGAGAACCATTCCATTAGTGTAGGGTATTATATATGTGGAATTTACATTAAACAAATTTCATCTAAATATGCATTATAGTATTTCTGAAAATGTGACATTTCTAGTTTTCAAACTAATGAATCACGGGTGTTATCATAGCATTTTCATCATCACACATCTATAAAACATTAAAATACGTATGTATTATCTGTTATGATTGGATGTGACATGTCCCCCAAAACTCATGTAATACAATGGAGGAAGACTCAGAGATAAAATGATTGGGTTAGGAGATCCTGAACCCAATCAGTGATAAAATCCCTTTATAGGAATCAGCTTTATAATAATCCCCTGATAGGGATTAAAAGGCAACTGAAGGTGGGTGAGGTATGGGTGGAGGAGGTGGGTCATTGGGGGTGTACATTTTGTATCTGGAGTGGAGTCTCTCTGCTTGGTGATGTGATTCCTTGAGCTGGTTCCCTGTGCCACACTTTTCCGCCATGATGTTCTGCCTCACCTTGAGCCCCAAGAAACGGCTTTCTATGGTGAGACCCTAAATAAACTTTTCCTCCTAAAATTGTCCTTGTTGGGTCTTTAGTTGCAGCAATGACAAAGCTGACTAAAACAGTATCATTCTATCTCCTATCATTTTTAGTTTAATTTTATATATTCACTTACAGAGATGAGAAAGTTCATATAGGTACCATAACATAAACAAAAACAAAAATGATAGTAATTTTGATAAAATTTTTAAAGAATGGTATTTTAAAATAATATTCAGATAGGACTGACTAATTTCACAAAAGGTGTGAGAATTTAATGCAAATTTTCTTTATGCTCTATTTTTAAGTGGAAAGAGACTATATTAGAAATTTATATAACCATACAGAAATACCATTTAGTAAATAATACCAGAATATAATGTAAGATGAGTGTTTGGATATGTAAAATAGATAAATACATAATTTCACCCAATTCAAAAATTTTTGCTCTAAAGTATTCTCGATATTCTATTAAGTTAAAAAATGGTTTTCCTATTTAACTGGTCAAAGATAGTAAAAGATAAAACTAATAGTGAAAGATCCTCTCTTTATTTACATTTCAAAAAACTGAGACACTTCATCAAAAATGAATGTTCTATTTAAAGTTTCATAAGTTTCATAAAACTCCAAATTGTGAAGCAGCTTCATAAACATACCTTCCACTACTCTTTGTCAATTCACTAAAAGTTCCATTAAAGAATTTCTTCAAAATTATTTTTATTAATGTTTTAATAGTTTATCTGAATAAACATTTCAAGTTATTCCAGAATTTAAAATCTGCAATGTAGTATTATAAAGTTAAATGAGGAAGAACAAAGAGCAGAAGGAAGGAAAGAAGGAAGGGAAAGAGGGATGAAATCCCATACTATTCATTTATGATCCTGGAAAATAAAATGTATGGGTTGCAAATATATTTGCCTATGGAACCAATGTTGAATAGCATTATTCAACACTGACTGCAAGACTAGAATTTATGCCAATTGTTCATAAAAAATCCATTCACCTAATAAAAGTTGTTTATCATAGTATGTGCAATCAATGAATGCCACTGGATGATCTGAGAGTACTTCCATTTCATATTACCAGAATCAGTTTATTATTTAATTCAGTGTAATGTCATGAATTCAAATATTTTATGTAGAGTCAAGAACATAGATACACACAAGTGAAAATATCAGAAAAAAATGGTATCCCAAATAAATAATTTCAAAATGTCACAAGTGTTATTTATATTTACCCTCATGCCATAGGTTATGTATACAATTATCAGAGTATAATAGTCTAACTTATATTCTGCATTCACATTGTAGTTTAACGCAAATATATACTGTGTGGATATGTGTGTACACATATGTATGTGCATGTATGGATAAATACCCATCAACAAAATATAGCAATTCTCTCATGTGAAACATGTCTCAATCTATATTATATGACACAGCTTTCCTCTGCTACACCCTGAAAAAGAAATGCCTCAGAAATTGTGCTAAAACAATATAAGTAATGAATAATGTCTCAAGAGTGCATGCTTCTCTTTATGGGATCAGTACTCTGTTTATTCCATTAAAAAAAAAATCACTGGAAATGAAAGCATGAGTTACCAGACGATTGAAGAATTAAAAGAAAGAATGTGATTATCACAATTAATGAAATATAACTGGAAGAAACTTCTTTCCATGACCTTTATATTATTTTTAAAAATGTGATTCAAAAGCTTAAAGTTCATCTTCTTGCAATATGATCTTTACCTTGGAAATACAAAGAACAAAGCAAGGCAGAATAGAGATTTGCACATTTCTCTAAATTAATCTTCCAGAAGAGGAAGAGAAGAAAATGTTCCTTTCTCAAAAGAAAATAATATGAAGTACTAAGAGCAGAGCCATTCGCCCTCCCAGGGGAATAGTGTGCCTGTGTTCAAATCAACCAATCTCCGTAAAGGTTCGGCAGCCGCTGCAGTCACCATTGTCCAGGTCATTCTCTTACTGAACAATAGAAAACATCACTGCTACTCACAGAGGAAGAAAGTAGGTCACCCTTTAGAGTTTTCAATTTTGCTTTACAACAGATATCGATTGTTACTGTTATTAACCTAGTTTATCTATTTTAACAATATTCAGCTTAAATAAGTTTGATATGATTTTTTTACCTCAAAAACTTCTTCATCCAAAATCCTTGTTCCAAAAACCGTGATTCCATTGGTATCAACAATTGATCTCTCACTTCTATCAAGTGGTTTTGTGGTTTTCTTCTTACAGTCAACAATCATTGTCACAGTTTTCTTTTCCACACTGATTGCTACCCGATGCCACCTAAAAAAGCCAGGTAATTCTTTTGTAAGCTTCAATAACAGTGGCTGCCAAACCATCATTCACATTCAGTGTGTTTTAAATTACAAAAGTGAGCTGAAATGGTTCAAAATGTGGGCTTATTTATGAAGCAATTGTCTAGCTGGTGATGACCTACTGCTTACCCAGCATAGTACTAGGTCCTCAAAAAGACACCAGCAGTAATTATGCACAATAGTATTAGTTCTCCATGCAGAAAAGGGAATGCCTATTCTCTGCTTCACTTTATGCTGCAGCAACAAAAGCTTAATCTCATTGCATCCTGAGGAGTGCATTTCATAGAAATTAGGATAGAACATGGGGTAAACAGTAGTTTCTATGTATATAAATGTTTTCTTTCAAAGTGAAGAAATTCCACCTTAAAAAACAAGAAATTAAAAACTTCTGCTCTGGTGATCCCTTCAGACAGATTGCAATGGGTCTGTCTAATAACTGAACGACTGCACCATCTGGAGAACTCAACATACTAATAGTAGTGCATACAATGTACTCCTATGTCTTTATTCCCATTTATTTCAAGTGCTTTCCATTTCTTTTCCCACTTCTATTTCAAAACGGTTATAGATCACTACTGTGGGCAGGTTCCAAGACTGAGACACAGTATCTCTCCTTCTTCCCCTGTTGGCAGGAAGTGGGAACTCTGAAAGAAAGATAGTCAGTGCATGTGGGCAGGGAGTCTCAATTCATTCTGCAGCTGCTGTTTCTCCTAATTCAGGGTGGTGATGACAGGCATGGAGAGGGAGACATGGCCAGCCCTTTGGAAACATATGTACCTTAGCCATACTGTAAAAAGGAGAGTTTATTCTCAATGTCTAGTGCTAACATAAACCACTAAGTGAAGCTCACTTGGATTCTGCAACCCACTCTGGTTTATATTTTATTTTTTTTTCCAAATGAAAAGTGCTAGATTAATATTCCAGAAGTGTCTAGGACCAGAGCCATAAAATAAAGTACTCAAAAAGTGCCGGAGCCTTCATAAAATGTCTATTTCATGATACTTGGCATGGCTACTGATTAAGACCAAGTATATTTCCATATACACTTAATCTTTGGTCTTTCCACTAGCACATTCAACTAGCAATAGGCATCTGCTTGGTTTGAATTGAGCAAAGATTTATACAGGAGCCAGTTAATACAGTGAGAGTAAAATTTACACATACTTTATGCCAAGTTGCCTGTGTCTTTACTTAAATCATTCTTAGTGTTGTACGTATATGCTTTTCATTAGCAGAAAATAAAAATGATTTCCACTATGAAAAGCTGGTTAGAAGTCTACATAACATTTTTGTTGAATAAATTTAGGCTGTGATAATAATGAGACAGCAAAATAACATTTAAAATACGAAGTTGGAAAATACTAAATTAACATTTCATTTTGAAACCGTTCCCAGTTTTTCTTTCTCTCATAGTATACATTTTTATCATCATAAAAATGTCATCATTTCTTATATTCAAAGTATAAACAAAATCTAGTGTCTCTCGACTCAGTCCAAGCGCTGCCTCTTTCATGTAAACTACCTCTAACTAGTTGTTATTTCCACCCTCTTCAACCGGAGTGACCTTATCGAATATAAGACAGATCAAGCCTCCATCTTTCTATCAGTTATTCTCATGACAAGTATTGACTTGCTCTGTTTGATAATCAGTAAAAGCAATGAGCATTTCCCATGTTTTACTTTAATAGCTTGTTCAGATTAAGCATGGTCTATTATTTTCAAACAGAATGCAAGTTGTGATAAATTAATTTTTCATTTAAGAAAGCAAGATAAAGTAAAATAATGTTTTAATAAAAGAATAAATTCAAAATGTTCTTCACAAATATTAAATGTGAATTCAAATTTTACCGTGGTGTTTGCTAATTATCAAAAAAGAAACACAATGCAAGTTAACATTTTACTTGTTCATTAGATAATAATGTAAATTACTTGTGAAAGCCTAGTTTTTTCTGGCACTGAAACTTGAAGATTTCTCTGGGATCCAGACAAAAACAAAATTTATGTGAATTATTTTTTCCATCTGCAGTTATAAACAGTGCATTTCTATTTATAAACAAATGTCCTATATCTGATAAAAACTATTTTCAGGGGTTTGAATACAGCAATGAAATATGTAGTAAATTTAACACATTTATTTGTGATTAGTGACTCCCTAAGTAAAAGCAGTGATCACAATACAGAACTCAGAATTTAGCATGATTTCAGAAGAGTGCAGTATGAACCTGATGACCCAAATTCCAAAGCTACCTGTATTACTTTTCAACCTTATGACCCTGGGCAAAACATCTAAACTGTCTGTCACTCATCCTGTTATCTGTAATTTTTGTTAACATTATTTTCTTAAAATAATTGTGATAAATTAAGTGAGTTAGCTGTGTTAAGTGCTTAGAAAAATATATACCAATTATTATATAAGGCTTCCTATAATTATGTATGTTATTTTACTGGTACAAAAAAAATCAGTCAATCAAATCAGATCATTCCCTACTTAAGAGGCTCCACTTACTTCCCATCTCACTGAGAGTTGAGTCTACAGTGCTTGAAGCCTCCTGGGGGGTTTTATGCCATCTGGTCCTCCACTGATTTTCCATACTCGCCATCCCACTCTGCTCCTGCCTTGCTGTTTTCCTCCATGTTGGAACAAATGGGCCACACCCTGGAATCCAAGACTTTGCAAGAGCTTCCCCTCCTCCTGGAACAGTATGCTTGTGATTCTCAGCATGGCATGGCCCCCACTTCCTTGACAGGTGCCCTTCGTAGTGAGATTTTCCCTCCCATCACTTCATAAAGTTGCTCTGCTCACTGCCATTCCCCATCCTCTGCTCTATTTTCCTTTCTTACTTACGCCTATACTTTCCTTATTAACATATTTCTAAATTCTTTTTCATTTTGTGCCTGCTTAGACTATTAAGTAAACTATGAATGGTTAGGCATTTTGTTGTTTTGTTCCTTTTTCATTACCAACCTCTAGGAAAAAAACTGTGTCACACTTCATAAATATTTGTTGAATGGCTAAGTGAAAGAATTGTTTTCAGCATAGCCAACACATTTGATCACTGGGTACTTACTTTCCATCAGCAATGTTAACAGTTCTGAAGAGGGGATAATCTTCAGGGGCAGGTTTTCCAGTGTGGTCTTCAAACAGAAAAACAGGGGATCTCCCAACCTCAACACCAATTTGCTGAATACCATGCTCATTATATATAGATAAGAGGAAAGACTGAATTCCTTTTTTGGGTTTTACTGTAAATAATATTGAAAAATCTTCTGGAAAAGTTCCACCTGAAGACAGAAGGTCAATGTGTTAGAAATTCTGGATTTCCAAATTGTGCTTAGATCACAGTATTATTTTTAAATTTTCTATGTGGCCTTAATAAGTTTTCTAAGTCCAAGAAGTAAAAGTTTAACAAACAGATGGGTAGCTATCTGGGGACTTTATGATTCTATTAATTTTAATCCAAGCTATATTCAAAGATTGAAGTCACTCATTCAAAACATGATGATTATAAGAAATTAAATTCAAAGGAAACAAGATCATGGCACCAGTACAATGTCAAACACATAACAATCACTCTTGAAACACTTACTAAAGCACTGCTTTTGGTATAAGGTCTGTATTATCTGGCTTCATCTACTCTGTAGCCATACATCTCTTTTTTTTTTTTTTTTGAACAACCTTACAAGATTTTAACAAAATAATATAATATGTGTATATATTCTGGATATTGCAATTATCCCCAGGAGTGCCCCCCAATTACCCTCCCTTATCCCTCCCTTCCCCTTCCCACTATAACTCTAAAAAAAGTATTAGATTATAAAGCATTACATCTTATCTGGATTTAACTCATGCTACTAGACCAGAGGCATTTTAATGGAATTATAAAAAGGTATTATTTTCATTATCTCTTAAAAAGATAGAGTTTTCAATCAATTGTTCATACCACACATACAGTTTCACAAATAAAAATGTAATTATCAATAAAAACAATCAGGTATTTAGCTAACTTGATTTGCAAATCACAAAGACATTGTCTTTTTTTCCTCCTGTCACTATCATGTCCCAAGTTCCAGTGTACTGTTTGGTCTAAACAGGTTCTTACTGAGAATTTGTTAAATATATATGTAAAGTAAATTATTACCATAAGTATATATCAGTTAGTTAAGCAATGACTCATTATATTCTATAAAGTCATTGCATATTAAATTGTAGGTGTTATTTTCAAAGTAGTTTTACATATGTATCTTATTTAATCCTATTACTACCTTGGCACGAAAGTAAAACAGGCATAATTTTTTAAGGGATGTGATTAGCTGAGTTAAAAAGATGTCCATTTGCAAAAGAGGTTTATGTACATGTATAATATCTGGCCCAATATCAAGAGTTCTTTTACATCCCATTGATTCTATTACAGCCATTACTATAAAATGATAAAAGCATTATGAATGCATCTGTCATGTTTTCAAAATCAAAATATTACAAGAAACCAGAAATTCTGCTTCCAAGAATTTGTGAAGAAAAGATGCTTATGTGTAAAGATATTATGTTATTAATTTATCAAAGCACTATTTATAATGATAAAATATTAACATGGGTTGCAATGGTTGAGACTGGTTAAATGAAATATAAAATATCTACATAATGGAATTCTTTTAATCCACTTAAAAGAATGTAACAGACAACTTAGCAAGGCCTTGTTTTAGAATAAAAGATAAAAGGGCTGAAAATGTGGTTCAGTGCTAAGTATCCCACTGTTCAATCCCATTATCAAAAAATAAAAAAGAATTTAACAGAAAGATGTTTTATTAAATGGAAATTATTAAAAATGTATTAGAAAAGAAAGATAATAAGTAGTATATTTTATGCTACAAATATGTGCACTGAATAGTTAATGCAAATGATAATACAGTATCTCACAAAACATTCTGGATCTTATCAGATCATTTGGTTCAAAACCCAGCCCTCAGAAATCTTTATGATGTGTTCTTGGCAAATAACTTAAAATATCTTAGTTGGCTTCCAATCCATTAATAAGGTAATCTTTCCCACCAAGCTGCTGTATTAATTAAATGAGAATGTCACAAACAATCAATATGGGCTATTCTGCTCCTATCTCATATAAATATTCTCATATATATGAATGGTATTATATACAAAGGTAATACAGTATCTCTGTCAAGTATTATATTACTATGGTTAAGTGAAATTAATCTAAGGTAAACTCCAAACTGGAAAAAGTGTACACATAAAAATGTTCATTGCTGGGGCTGGAGTGGTGGCTCAGCGGTTATGGCGCTTGCCTGGAATGCATGGGTACATAAGTTCGAACCCCAGCATCACGTATACAATGAAACTTCAGAGCAATGAAAGCCACATGAAAAACTAAATAAAATTGATTCTCTCTCTCTCTCTCTCACACTGTCCCTCTCTCTTTAAATTTTTTTCATTGCTATCACAGCAAAACCAATCCATCTAATTAGTTCAAAAACATTTTATATAGTTTTATTCAGTTTGATTTATTTTGTAAATTTTGTGGTACTAACAATTGAACCAAGGGTGTTGCATATTCTAGGCAAGCACTCCACCACTGACCTACACTCCCAGTTCTCAATTTGATTCAAATATCACAGATATATACAATTTTATACTTATGAAAATCAGTAGAAGAAAAATAGTCATAGAAAGAAAATGGAATAAAAAAGCACAGCTAACAAAATGCTTATTGCAAATTTACGTTACTTTTACACATCTAGGTAATTCAGCCTATTATTAAAGAAGGTCCATTTAAAAACAAATACCTTTTCTTCAAATGAGTGCTACAGAATGTTAAGAATAATAGTAATTCTTACTCTAAATATATCTAAATTTTTCATCTCAAGCAGTGAAAGAAACTGATGCTAAAATACTATGAGCCTAGCAGAAAACAATGCCTTGTCAATTTAAAAAAATCTTTATAAAAATGTCTACATAAAGACACCTAGGAAAAGAGGAATTTTGAAAAATAATATATTCATAAAAGACTAAAGGATTATGAAAAATCTTAATTAAGCATTCAATTCACATAGTATAACTTTTTTAAAATTTCAGATTTTTACTCTACAAATCACTAAAATCTTTCCATTAAAATATATCTATTTCCCAATTTACAATTAAACAATAAGGGGGCTGCAGAGGTAACTCGGGAGTAGAATGCTTGCCTGGAATGGGAGGAGGACCCAAGTTTAAATTTTAGCACCACATACACAAATGTCATAAAAACAAAAGAAACCAAATGAAAAACTAAATAAAAAGTGACTCTCTCTTTAAAAAAAAAGAAAGCAATAAAATTTTAAATATAATTTTTAAGTTTTGATCTTTGAGAAATAAAATTCAGCTTTGAAAATCATAACTTGATGGCAAAATTATCAATCTAACCTAGACACCACACCTTTTTTCCTTCCTATAATATGATAATCATCATCGTTCATAACTTATTTAATTTATCAGACAGAATTCACTATATTAGTTCCACAACAGAAGTGTGGATACAATGTGGAGTTCTACATCTTAAATAGTCCAGATTTGAAAATATAAATAAATTAAGAATAAAGCATGTTAAATGGCTTTGTTAAAATGTGCTATTATTGTTAACTATGTGTTTACAAAAGTTGCATGTTTTTGTAATCATAATCATGATATTATTAGTATAAAAGATTCAATACTGATTTTTTAACACCTTCGTGCATTTTATGTTTACCCAGTAGAGAGAACAGGGCACACAGGATTCCCTATTTGCACAGGGTATCAGAAGCTCAAGATGCTAAGAGGCGCTCTAGATCGTGTGATGGGGCAGGGGGTGTGTAGGGGGGAACCCTCAGTCAGTCTTCCTGGGTGCTCTTGCTGCCAGGCGAGGCACTGCTTCCAGGTCCAGCTGCCCCCCAAGCTATTCATTCGATAGTGATTCTTAAAATAGGCTTTTAAGATCAATAGATGTTGTCTCCATGAATAATTTTGAAGTGAAAAAGTCAGGATAACTTTGTTATCCTACTTTAACTTTATATGCTGTAATCAATATTTTTCCTTCTAGAATATGTCACTCTTTAACTAAAATATTTTTATGTTATAATCTAGTGATCAGGAAGAATTTTAAATTGTGAAGGGGAGATGATTTTGCATCATGTGAAGAGCAAACTTTAGTCTAAAAGAGACCAGAATGGTCTCCTAGCTTTACATCATTTGCTGATTCTGTGATTATATTCAAATTCTTCACATTTCTAACTCCTACTCCTGAATTGAGTTTTAATATTTCCCTCCCCAGATGGTTATGATGATGTAGGTCAATATAAGTAAAGTTTCTCACACAGCATCTGTCTCATGGCAGGAATTCTACAGGGTTTCAATTCAGTTCCAATATTCAAACACTTAAATTCAAAATCTAGAGTTGGGACTTTGGAATATATATCTGAATTCCACTAGAATATTTTAATAACTGTATCCAAAGCTTTTCACTACACACTGATGACTACTAAAGTTTCTAGTGCTTCTGCTTACTTTATTTAGAAAATAAATTGCTTTTATATCTTCCTATAATGCTTGATATAGTATTCCAAATACATTTTCAAAAATCTTTTTTACTGATTTTAATATCATTTGCATCATAGTATTATATCTCTCTTCTTTTGTCAAATACTCACTAATAGAATCATATGCCTCAGACCTAATGCTGTAAGAAGAGGAAAAACTTTCATATAGATAAACTCTGTTAACTGGAGTGGAAAGAAGTCCTACAGAAACATTATATTCTATCTACATGAGCAAAGCAAGAGAAAATATCAAACTAGTTAACTACCATAGCAAAATGCAAAATAAAAAGCCCTGAGATAATGAGCCAATTATGAAAAAATTATAAACCATAACTTCATGAATACTTATAAAATATTTCCATTAGTCTCCTTTCCTCTGTTTTTCTTTTTTGAAAATTCCTGTTGCTAAATGGGCTATGGATCTAAAAAGAAACTTCTCACCAGAGGAAATCCAGAAAGCCCATAAATATATGAGAAAATGCTCTACATCATTAGCTATCAGGGAAATGCAAATCAAAACTTCAATGAGATATCACCTCACTCCTGTTAGAGTGGCAAAAATGAAAATTTCTAACAACAACAGACGCTGGAGGGGATGTGGGAAAAGAGGAACACTGTCACACTGCCGGTGGGACTGCAAACTGGTTCAGCCACTATGGAAAGCAGTGTGGAGAATCCTCAAAAAATTAAGGATGGAACCACCTTATGACCCAGCTATCCCATTGCTGGGTATTTTCCCAAAAGAGTTAGAATCAGCATATTATAATGATGTGGCTTCCTCAATGTTTATAGCAGCTCAACTTACTATAGCCAGATTATGGAACCAACCCAGATGCCCCTCACTAGACGAGTGGATACAAAAACTTTGGTACATATATACGATGGAATACTACTCGGCCATTAGAGAAGACGATATTATGTCTTTTGATATCAAATGGATGGAGATGAAAGGAATTATGCTTAGTGAAGTATCCCAATCTCAGAGATTCAAGGGCCAAATGGTATCTCTCATATGTGGAAGCTAGAATACATGGAGAAGCAGTATGTTAGACGGCTAAGCTAATAATAACTTCAAATTGTATGATTCTCAATGCAACAGGGAGATGATTCCCTAGGACACTTGAAGGCATAGATAGGGGAGGGGGGGGTAGAAAGAACTCCTAGGAGACTGGAGGGTAAGAATATGGGGGATTCATCTCAGTAGGAGATTTCTGTCCTACATGAGATATCCATTTAACTCAGGAGTTCTTCTGGGGGGAAACAGCAACAGGGGGAACCCAAGCTGGACATCCATGATATGGCATTAGCCCTGGATAACTAAGTATATATACATTTGTTCTTGAATGTTTGATAATGTTTCCCCCTCAATTGTATCTCTATATCCATCTAATAAATAAATAAAGAAAATTCCTGTTGCTTTTCCTATTAGAAATGTAGTACGAAATTCAAAAGTAAAAGATTTAATATTTAAAATTTTTAAATTGGATTGTGAAAATGTTATGACTTAACAATTTCAAGTTTAAATTTTCAAAATTGGAAACATTAGTTATCATTTTTATATACATTTTGTTACTTTCATTCACCACAAATAATTGCAAAGCACAAAATATATTAGAAAATTCAATATACAACCAAAACAGATGTTTACAAAATACTTTGAAATATCCTTCCATGAAAAGTGAGCTTTGTTGTTTTATAATTTTTAATTCTTTGATTAATATTTTTCTGTTGATAAAATATTTTACATGAAATTAGGAAACCTAAATCTCTTTAGACAAAGAAGGTATAGGACAATTTGAAGAATATAAATGTCATATTTCTGCTGAGATCCTAAAGCACTAAAAAGGAATGTTTAGTAACATATGAAATACTGGCCTTGGAGAAACTCAAATGAGAATTAAATGTTGATCCCTGTATAACTTGGTCTAGTCAGAGAGCATCTGTGAAACTCAAGTCTCCTTTTCTGCAAACAGAGATGAGGATGCCCAACTTGAACTAATAAGGGTAAATAAAGAATTGTCATGTATCAACTGCAGATAGGTGTAAGGAATTACCTACTTAGAAAACATGACACTTAGAAATTTTCATTTCACCATTTGACTTCCTTTTTCCATATTATTATAATTTATAAAAAATTAGTGTTATGAGATCAATTAGCACTTTCATAGAAGAAAATAAATTATTTACAAAATATTTTTTCATTATGAAAACCTGTCAGATGAAGTCTTACAAAATCTCTAGTCCCAGAATGCCTAGTAACTGAGACATGACTAGCTTTTATTGTGTTCCATATAAGAACAGCATGCAAAGATAATGCAAAATTAACATCTGCCAAAGAAGTTTCTTTCAACAGAAACATTTATATAAGTTTAACAGAACATATGTTAAGTACGTCTCAATCCACTTGCCTATTAAATGAACTAGTCATTAAGAGTAAGGTTTCCCTACAGTTCCCACCTTCCCAATGAATATGTTCAACATGATTATATATGAAAATTGGATAGTCACAAAATGTTGCCTTCACATTCTGTCATGTTAAAATTATGAATTATTGTGTTCAAATAAGCATATTTCCTTTGTGTTGAATTTAAAAATGGGCAATTATTAGCTATTTTCATTGCATCACTTTGGTGACCATGACATATTTGGTATCTGATATATGATCAAATTATATTCTAACCCATAATTGGATATCATTTAGCACAGTAAAAAAATAATCATCAGCAAAGAAATAGTCAAAGGAGAATCAGTAGTCACAACAGTAGTGTTAGGATAGTAGTAGTAACAAAGTGAGCATACCTGGAAATAACTGTTTTGTTGGGGCACTGAGCTGTGCAAGCTTTGAAACTCTGTAAGCAGTATCTGAACCTTTAGAGTTCTTTCTATTTGTGCAAAATCCTGTTGTTTTTGATATTCCCTCTGGAGAATTGTGAAAATCTAGTGCTTTTAGTACATCAACTGGAGCAGCTGAAAAATAAGTAAAAGAAAAATTAATTGAACAGACATTCTAGTATAAAAATGAATATTAGCACTGGAAATATTAGGTCATTCCATTTTTCAAGTCTGTTACTTACCATGCTTCCCAAACATCTGGATGAATGTAGAGTGAGGCTAAAAATACTAAAATAAGGGGCTGGAGCCATGACTCAGTGTTTGGAGCACTCGCCGGCGTGTGCAAGGACCCAGGTTCAAAGCCCAGCACCACATGCACAACTAAAAGGCCAGATGAAAAAATAAGTAAAAATGATTTGCTGTTTCTCTCTCTTTCACTGTCTCCCTTACTCTTTGTTTTAACAAAGGTACTAATGTAAATAAAAGCAAAACTCTCAAATGCAAAATATTTCAAATTAGAATAAAATTGCAAATATGCAAAACAGAATGTGTTTATGTGTGTGTATATATGCATTTGAAATTTAATTTGGACTATATAGTATACATAGTATACATGTGTGTGAATGTGTATGTATCTATATATATATGAGTTTATATTAGGTATCTTTATATAGGTTGTTAAATTTTACCCTCTAAATATGTCATTTATTTCATGACATTTTTATGCTTCATAATGTAGACTGAAAGTCCTTGGAGTTGATTTTCTTTTCTCCCACTTTCGTTTATCCTGAGAGTGTCTAGTACTTCTTTTGATTGAAAGCATAAATTTCCAAAATCCAATTCATTCTATACCAAGCTAGTATGTAGTTCTCAATATAAAATAAGTTTGGAATCTTAAACTTTCTTTTTTCAAGTGTGTCCTCTTTGGATAACCAGCTTCAATGGCATAAAAACCATATGCCATACAGTGCACAACTAAATTATTTGTGGTACACCAACATTTTTTTAATTACAGTAAAATATACCATAAGCATTTTCCACTTAAAAAGCATACAATTCAGTAGTGTTAACTACACTTAGTATTGTGCAACCATCATTATTTCCATTTATGAATATTTTTATAACTCCAAACAGCAATTTTATAACTATCATGCAATATTCTCCCTTCCCACATCTCTTCTCCTGTCTCCTAGTAACCTGTAATCTACTTTCTGTGTCTACACAGTTGCCTATTTAAGAGATTCCATGTAAGTGAAATTAAACACTATTCCTCAAAAATCTAAACATAAAACTAACAAAAAACTCAGCAGCAATTCTGCTCCTAGGTACATGCCCAAAAGACTAAAATGCCAGGACTTGAGGTAGTTGTATGGCAACTGCAGCATTATTCATAATACACAAAGTTAGAAAAAAACTAAGTTTCATTCAACAGATGAAAGCATTAACAAAATGTGACATACATAATAGGATATTATTTAGTGATTAAAAGGAATTAAGTCCAGATACTTTGAATTATCACACTACCACAGTGGAAACTGACTATGAGATAATGAGCCAATTGCAACATGGACGAACCTTAAAATCATTATGCTACATGAAATAAAACAGACAAAAAAGAGCAGACTGGATATTTTTGACCTTCAAATTCCATGGTCCACTAAGTCAAAACATAAACCAGGTAGTGTAAGTACTGCTATAAAAATACTTTGGAAACTATATTTCTCAATGTACTTTTGATCTACTGGATTTCTATCTGTAGTCAAGAAAGAACTCTAAGCAGGTCATGTGCTGACCAATGTATCACTCAGCACGCCTTATAGTTCTTATGTCACCTCTTGTTATGGATTGTATCTGAAACTTCCCCCCAAAAGTTCATGTGTTGAAATCATGATTACCAATGCATCAACATTCAGACATGGGACTTTTGGGCAATGATTAGGGCTCTGATCTCATCAATGGATTAATCCGTTGGTTGCTGAATGGACTACAGTGTCAAAACTGTAGACAGGGATTAGGTCACTGGGGGCATAGATTTGGGAACTATATCTGTCCCAGGTCCCTTTTACTCTCTCACTCTGTTTCTGCTTCCTGAATCCCAAAACCTCAGTAGATTTCCTCCACCATACTATTCTTCTTCACACTCATTTGTTTCTGAAAGTGAGAACTAAGGTTATCGATTTCAAAAGTTTTAGTAGAAGAATAGAGTTGTCATCAAATTTCTGAATATAATTTGGTTCTATAATATACTATTTCTGGTATTACTTCATGAAAATGGGTCAGGTCTGATTTTAGAATCAGGAAACACCATCACAATTTACCACACTACCCAAGATAGATGCTGATGTGCAACAGGATTTTGTTCTTTGAAAATTAAAATTTCAACCAGTATTTTTATAATATCAATATTTCATAAAATTGTGTGAATGAATGATTGAATTTGGGCTTGTGCACATTGTGCACCTGATCTTTTCCTTAGTTCATTACATTTCTGGAGTACTAACTTTTATATCTTCAAACATATGTGAATGAAGCTTCATATAACTTTCCTTGTATGGTATAATGAATATAATTTCCTTTAATAATAAAGTCCTGTCTACCCACTGCATCAATCTCCTGAATGAAAAGCAACATATTATCCAGTAGGACCCACATTTCTTTAAATTTAAAAAGAAAATATTCTTTACGAACATCAGACATTTCGAAGGGATCCTTAACTCTCTTACATATGGTAGTCTTTAGTTCAATTCTGGAATATTTTTAAAATTATAATGCTATTTGAAAACTGTTATTTCACTAGTCCTGTTTCAATGACCATATTTTAGGCCAGTGGAATACCTAACCATTCTTACTGTCTTATTTTCTCTTACCATAAAACTAAGAAAATAACAATTATAGTTAACTGCCACATCCAGAGATACTAATATGCATGCACCAGTCACTAGACCAGGTGACTGGCATTCACCCTCACCAATCGTAAGATTATATTCCTTCTGTGCAGACAACTGAATTGAAAACAAAAGAGGAAACTAAAGATACTTCTGAGGTCCATGTAAATATCAAGTCTATGCTTTTTCTACTTCAACACCCTCACTGCTATACCCCACAAAGGAAACCTCTGCAAAGAAAAAAGACTTAAAACATACATATAATAGTATAAAATTATCCTGACCCAGTTAACTGTTTCCTGATGTTGGTATTTATTTTAAGTTAAACTGAATTCGTGTTCCAGAATATAAATTACTGTAAAGAAGAATGTTAATGAAAGCCACAATTTTATCTGTTTATTTTTTATGGAAAAATGTTTATTTACTGAGCAAATGATTATAAAAAATGGAAAGTATAATATTCTTAGCAAGAATAAACATTTAAACATGTTAAAATATCAAACAGAAAGGAATACAGGAATATTATGTGATGGGTATAGTTGAAATATACTAAAATAAATAGATATTATCCAATATGACTATTAAAAAGTCATGGATTGTTTTCTTTGATGTAAGACACAATTTTCTTTTGCTTTCCATTAGTTTGTTTATCTCTCTGTTTAATCCAACAAATTAACAATCTTTTCATTGTGTGTTGCACAGACGTTTAGGTGATAAAACAAATTTGGAATTCTTGAATGTAAGCTGCAAGTTAGGATCTTTCTTGAAAAAAGAGCTTTTTTAGTCCAACCTTATATTTTCATTGTGTGTTTCAGCTTTACTGATTAACCTTTTTCATTTCATTGTTATTAAGGGCAACAATTATTTGTAATATTTCATCATAACCTATTTGCTATTATCTGTTGAAAATGATATGGATCAATAAGTCCTTTTCATTATTTGAATGTTTACCTTACTAAAAATGACATGTAAAAAAAATCATAACAACGAAATGTATATGGCACCAACAATCTTTGAATGAAATGTTGGAAACTCTACTTTCTTTGTCAGATAAAATTATATTATAAAGTTTTAATGAATAAATATAATGGAAGTTAAACTATCTGAATAAGTAGAATGGCAAAAAGAGAAACCCAAATGTCTCCCCATCTTTAAAATTATGGCATCTTTTAAATAGTTCACTATGTCTTACATTAATCTTAACTAGTTTAACTTTATACATGAAAGCTGCTATTTTAGTTAATATTATAGATGAAAATAATCCAAACAGTGGAAAAGGTACTTATTATGGTTTGGATATGGAATGTCCCCCCAAAGCTCATGCGTTATATAATGAAGCAATGTTCTAAGGTGAAAAGATTATTTTTGTGAAAAGCCATTTGAAAAGCAGAGGTGAATAAGACTCTAGGACAGACATGAACACAGTCATGAATGCTTTAATTCAGTGAAGAAAAGAATGCAGCCCCATGGTCATGATCAAAGCTAGGCACAGGTAAATAACACACCAAATGACCACTACTTTTCTTTTCTCTATAATGTCTCTTAACACAATAACCTTTTCCAAGAGCACAAACTTTATCACATTTCTTCCTTTCTACTCTGAAATTAATGTGATAAAAACACAGTCCTCCTACAGAATTCAAAATAAAGGTTCTCCTTTTAAAGTCAGACAGAGTTCTTTATAGATTCCATGATATGAAGCCATAGTTCATTCCTCAAAGAACAGTAAAAAATATTGATATAAATATTTCAACTAATGCTTTTTCTAAAAATGCATATCAAGTCATAATAATGTAAAATTCTGCTAATCAAGTCTTGAACATTTTTAAGTGAACAAAATAATAAATTAAACCCACTTTGGAATTCTACCTGTTAACCAATCTTATAATGCTCAAAATCATAGTATCTCATACATGTTTATAATATGAATTCTATTGCTTTATACATACACACATGTATAGGAAAACTATTCTTTATATTTTGTAGAAGAAACTAAGTTTAAAGGAATCAATTTCTTATGCTTGAATATAGAATATCTAAAAAAGTCAAATGTGTTATATTTAAAGCTATTTTAAATGCCCTAATATTTTAATTATTTCTCTTTCCAACTGATGTCAAAGACCATGATTAACCATTTCAGATGTATACAATTCAGTACAATATTTTTTCAATAAAATTTTCCTTCCTTTTATTGCATATAATAGGTCAATTTAAATGGGAAAGCAGTATATTGGAGCCCATTTCACTACTATAAAAGGCCATTTGCTATGGTTCGAATCTTGAATGTCCACCAAAGGTGCTACTGTCAGATGCTGGAGGGGCTGTGGGAAAAGAGGAACACTACTACACTGCTGGTGGGACTGCAAACTGGTTCAGCCACTATGGAAAGCTGTATGGAGAATCCTCAAAAAATTAAGGATGGAACCACCTTATGACCCAGCTATCCCACTCCTGGGAATTTTCCCTAAAGACTCAGAATCAGCGTATTATAGGGATGTGGCTTCCTCAATGTTTTTAGCAGCTCAATTTACTATAGCTAGGTTATGGAACCAACCCAGATGCCCCTCACTTGATGAGTAGATACAAAAGCTTTGGTACAT